>VDFB02007679.1:0-22342 GCA_007258455.2 Sequoia sempervirens | reverse complement strand
TTTATTAAATTAATATATTATTCTTTCAAATATATAATTTTATTTCAAATATAATTTTCTTTCAAATATAATATAATTTATTATATTATATAATATAATATTATTTATTATATGTTTGTGTTTCCTTAAATATTATTTTCAATAATAAATAAAACATTAATAGTTTCAAATTTAATTTTCTTTCTTATTTACGTTATTGTTTTAATAGATAGTATTTTCAATATCAAAGATAACATTAATAGTTTCAAATACAATATTCTTTACTATTTTGCATTAGAATTGTTTTAAAACAATAACATAAAAAAATTTCATTCTTATTTATATTTTTTTCTCTCTTATTATTTTTTAATTCTTTCAATTTATGGTCTTACTTTATCTCTCTTGTCTCGGTCTTTGTACCCTTCTCTCTCCCCAACTTCTCACCTCTCTTCCTTTTAAGCAAATTAGGTCTGCATCTTACATTTTCTCATCTCCTTAGCTCTTTATCATCCTGATGATGGATCACTAAGTGTGATCCGAAACGTTGATGAAAAAACTTAAAGACAATCAAAAATCCAGAAATCTCAAAATCTTCAGCATGACAGATTGTGGAAATCTCATAGCATTAGTTTTAAATTATTCACCTATGCTTTGTTTTCAATTTTTTGTGCCTATATACTCTAAGTTTTACTGCCACATTAAATTACTCTTATTTATTCAATGCTTCCCATCCTCTTCATTCTTGCACATTAAATCATAATTTTCTTCCTATTTACTATCTTCTTTACCTTTAGCAATACAATTTCTATTAAATTCACTATGCAAATGTGCACCCATAAATATTAATCTATCCATTTCTCCTTTCAACATTTCAATGTTTCATAAGTTTTGTATATGGCATTAAGAAGAATACACTATTTTGTACATTCTAGCTATCCATGTTTGTTCAAGTGTCTTTAAATGGGTATGTACAGGATCATGATGGGTCAAAAATTGGCGATATGATGGGTATGAGTAGGGTATATGGCTGATGACTTTTTTTAACCCAAAATTAATGAAACTAAAAGGGTTTTTAAAGGATGTTCTCAGCTTTCCATCAATATAAATTATGCTTTACTTTGAATTTAATAAATTATTATTATTCATTTTCTATTTGAATTATGACTAAAGTCTTGATTGATAGGTTGATTGAAAAACATCTATAGCTTTCAAACAATATCACATTTTTTGAAAATGAAAAATGTGTCACATTATATGCTTCACATACTATAGGATTAAGAAAATAATAATTTCATGAAGTTTTGACCAAGTTAAGGTGGTCAGACATACAAGTTTTTATATTTTTTAAAATTTGTAATAAAAAATTCACAATTAATTATTTACTTGGAAAAAAAATTATAAAAAAATATGCATCACATTGGAACATGAGTCCTCTACTTATATCTAAAATCTTATAAAAAGATATTATCATTTTATAATGGTTAAGGTGGTCAGATAGACACCTACTTATTTTTGCCTAAAATTTAAGTACTACTACATTGAAATTTCAAATTTTCACCAAATAGATTTTTTTTTAAAATAAACCTAGTAGTTTAGAATTTTTGAAATAATATAGATAACTTATTCAAATTTTTACGTCAAGTTGCGTAACTCTGATTTTTTTTAATTTTTTGCCACTTATGGGCCTGTTTTTTCCATGATGATCTTGCACATACCCAAATTCTATGATGTCAATTCTTTATCAGGATACCTACAATTCTATTTCAACTAATTTTAACATGCATTACTCTAAACATACTATTGTGGCTATTACAAATTGATATATATGCACATACAAACAACATTAAGTAACAAAGATGCATAGAGATACCAACCAAAAATAAGTAGAGGCTGAAAGTTATATAAGTTAGTAACATGTTTTTAACATTCCAGTGTATTAAACTATATATGCACATACTCTAGAAATATTTTCAAAAAAAGTGTGTTGCATTTGACTAATAAGTTTAAAATTCTGCAACTATGTTTTGTTTTCCATTTTCTCATTTGTCCTTCATGCTTTGCTTGCACATATTCTATGTTCTTGCTAGCTTTTCAATTAGTTTTATTTGATTCAAATATCTGGAAAATGTTGATCTACAGAATACTCTTTTGAGTATTTCACTATTTCACTCTTCTTGTATATTGCATTTAGAAACATATAGTCTTGTCTACATTGCATTTTTTGTCTAATATATGATAAGAATCCATGTAATTTTTGATGGGTGGCCTGGAGCTTTTTAGAACAATGGTGGAGTTTTTTGACCACGTGGGTTAGCATTGGTGGAGTTGGTTGCCTCGATCAATGGAAACAAAATGGTGAGTATTTGCTCATGTGAGGGTTGATGCATCCTGGAATTGTTGTACAATAGCATGGGAGGAAGTAAATGCAATATTCACTATTGTAGTATGAGGATGTATATTGTTTTGGTTGCATTGTGAAATGAGGCACTGTGGTGTTGCTTTGATAGAAAACTATTGAAAAATACTACCATCCACCTTCATTAGATACCAAATTTGAGGGTTTTACAACTGTTATGCTTTGCAATCTACAGTGTTTTTCCTCTTGTTTTTTATGTAGGTTGTTTTGAAATGTCTTTTTTCCATTCCATACGAATCTAACCAGAGACATATATTTTGATATATTCAAAATAAAAAGTTGCTTTGTAGTAATATCATGTTAGGCTCAATCCAAGAATAGATGGAAAAGGATATATGAAACCCATCTATGGGACAATTGGCACCTAAAAGATGACCATAGTTGTAAGCATAAACAAGGTTTTTTTTATAAATTTATATTTTACTAAGTTATACAATCATCCCTTTTCTTCCTACATGGCTAGATAGGCTCCATATATTTGTTGCTACATATATACATGCATGCATAGATTCTTACATGTACTTGACTGCAATAAACATAGTCTACTATACACATTACATTTGTCTATGTTCCTATAGTTATCTTTTTAGCATATGGAAAAAAATATCTATAGGTGCTAAGAAATTATATTCACAGTTGGTCTAACAAAAATCTCAGTGGAAATCTCAAACAAATACCTTATAGGTAAATGCCAACTGTTACATAGATTGCTTGTGTTGTATCAATATGTTTCATGATATTCTATTTTTCTCATCTATTTGAAGTTGTCTGTATCAACCTGTTCATTGTCATAGTTTACCTCTTTTATTCTTCATCAAACATAACATTGACCTATACCTTTCAACTAGTTTTTTTTATTTTTTCCCTATGTATGTTTTTTGGCCTCTAGTTATTGTTCCTTGTTATCTCTATTCATCTTTGGTGCTATACGCATTTAGTACAGTAGAAGCTCTATATAACAAACTATTCATAGTTGTATTTTACACCTTTTATTCTCGATATCTTAAAGTTCTAGATTTAAAATGCATTTTAGATCATCTGTCATTTGAGAAATTGTAAAAGAATTGTCAGAAAAACACTTAAGCATCATAGGTAAATGGTAGATGATTGAAAACCCACATTAAATAGAACTTTAAGAGAGGTAGAAAAACATGCACAAACCAAAAAAATTGAAATCAAGCTAAATTTTTCCATTCATATGTCACTTATGTGTGATTCTAAAGTGTTATTATTCTAATACATGTTGCAATTGTTTCATGATATTCATTTTTCTTCATCTATTTGAAACTCCTTATAACAAACTGTTAATTATCATGGTTATTTTATTTGGATGGAACATGTTATATGTCTTCTATCAATATGTTTCATGATAACAATAATGAATAGTTTGTTATGGGATACTAGAAAAAAGAATATCATAAAACATATTCAAACAAGCAATCTATATAACAATTGTCTTGTCAATTGAAGATCCAAGCTACACTATTTGGTACAAAATATTATAGACAAATAGGGAAATTGTAATTTAAGAGTTGTTAGGAAAACACTCAAGAATCACAGGAAAATGATAGATGATCAAAAATCCACATTAAATAGAACTTTAAAATATGAAGAATAAAAGACGTAAACTACGATGGTGAACATGGAGAATAGAAGAGGTGAACTACAATAATGAATAGTCTATTATGGGGAAGTGGATATTGATACAACACAAGTAATCTATATAATAGTTGGCTTCTAAATTGAAAATTTAAGCTACATTATTTGGCACTAAATATTATAGCTAAAATAGAGAAATTGTTGAAGAACTATTATAAAAACACTTAAGAATCATAGGTAAATGAAAGATGATCAAAAACCCACATAAACAAATTGATACAAGACAAGCAGTCCATGTAAGAGTTGGCTTGTTAATTGAAAATTTAAGCTACATTCTTTGGTAGTAAACCCACATTAAATAGAACTCGTAAAGCCAATGGGTAGCAATAACTTGTGCAAAATGGCTATAACACCACATACTTAATTGAAAACTTAGGCTCCATTACTTGCACTAAATATTTTAGATAGATAGAGAAATTGTAAAAGAGTTATTAGAATAACACTTAACAATCACTAGAAACTTTGTACCATGCAGACATGAACAAAAATATTGAAACTAAGGTTGAGAAAATGAAAAACACCATCAAAATTGTTATAGAGAAAAACAATCGAATGGCCAGACACAACACCATAATAATTAATGCTATGACTGAGAAGTTAGACAGAGCCCAACAGGGGTCTCTGGTGGTGGATCTAGAGGAAACCAAGGATAAAAGCCAGGAGATGGATGTTGGCATTTCAAAGAGAACCAAAGCCAATCTGAAAAGAAAGGCTCCCCTACTCTGAAGATGATTCAAATTTTTAATAAGGGAGTCCATGACATGCAAAACTTGGAGGTGGAGACAGAGTCTATCCTTAAGACTCTGGGTTAATTGTGGCCTGCTTTTTGTTGTCTATTCTACTAGCTCTTTTTTCTTGACCTTTCTAGTCTGTTGCAGTTGGCTATTGCTTGCTCCGGTCTTTACCTTTTGTGCAGCTAGTGTTTATTATTGGACTTTTTTTTTCCTATCTTTAATGTTGTAAACTTTGTGGTTTTGGGTCCCTGTAAAACCCGTTTTACCCTTTATCAAAAACAATCACTAGAAACTAATTTTATCTTTAATATCTGTATGCTTTCATACTAACCCTTTGCATATATATATGCAATTACTCCTATGTAAATCTACAATTGCTCCTATGTTAATGGGTATAATGCCAAAGATTCATAGAGATAACTACAAATAATAAACAAAGGGAAACAAATTACTAACCTTGACCATATTTATTGATGAAAGAAAGAAGATTTAACTATAATTTCTCCATCCATACAGAGCCATAATCTCTTTGAAGTCTCCAAAATGGGTATAATTCCAAAGATACAGACATATAACAAGGGACAATAATTAGAGACTATTAAATATGAACAATAAATTAATTATTCTAACAACTCTTATACAATTTCTCTACTTGTCTTCAATATTTATTACCAAAGAAAGTAGCTTGAATCTTGTATTGATATGTTTAATGATATTATTTTTTTCTCATCTATTTGAACTGGAGACCCATCCACAAAGCTTGATTCCACACACTATAGAAGACTGCATAATAACTAAAAAGGTGCGTCTAAATTCACAAAAAAAATATCAATATAGATTTTGTTTTGCAAGTGCTTATATTTGCATTGCATGGCTAAGATGTATATGCACAAATGTGTTTGTGAAACATGGGCACATATAACAAACAATAACTAGAAAGGAAAAAATCTAGTCATGTTCGAAATGGAAACCAAGCTGAAGGTGATGATTTTTACAATAGTCTACTATGAAACCAACACCACAATAGATTTTTTGAAAATGAAACTTAATCAATATATTTTCTTGCACATTTTGAAGCACATCAATGTTAAAACCCTCCAACTTGCTATCAAACAGAGACACGGGTGATGCTTTTTACAATACTCTGCAATCAAACCAACTCCACAATGGCTCATTCAACAATGCAACCAAAAATAATATACTTTCCCACATTGCAACATTGAATATTGCATTTACTTCCTCTCGTTCCATCGTACAACAATGTCAAGATGCATTAACTCTTACATGAGCAATCACTTACCATTTTTCTTCCACGCCTCAATGCAATCAACTCCACCAAGTTACCAACCCACGTACTTAGCAAAATCCACATTGTCATAGAAAACCCTAAGAAACTCACTTCCAACCATTAGTGATTATTTATTTTGGAACTGAGAAATTCTACACACACTTGGACTGGCGAGAAAACCCGGTGGAAATTGCCTAGGTAAAGATATGAAGAATACAAGAGCTAAAATGTGACAATGAACATCATATTATGGGAAGCTTCAAATAGATGAGAAAAAGAGAATATTATGAAACATATTGACACAAGAAAAGCAAGCTACATAACAGTTGACATTTACCTGTGATTCTTAAGTGTTTTTCTAATAGTTCTTTACCAATTTCTCTATTTTTTCTATAATTTTTAGTGTCAAATAATGTAGCTTGAATTTTGAATTGACAAACAAATTGTTACATAGATTACTTGTGTTGTATCAATATGTTTTATGATATTCTTTTTCCCAGTTCTAGAAAGCAAACAGTTCATTAACTAACGGTTGCTAGACTATGTAATAGTTGGCTTGTCAATTCAATGACTATTTTTACTATATGCTTCCTTAGATTGAAATTGTATTTTTTATATAAATGCATTTATACTTGCATAATATAAATGTTGTTATAACTTTAGGCAAAATTTCCATCTTCATAAACAATTGCATGTAAATAGTCTTTTAATTAAGCTCTATACCAATATATATATGTTTGTAAAGTTAGACACACCTTTTTAGTTATTATACACTCTTCTATATATTCCACCATGTATTCAAAATGGTCCATTTCATATCTTTCTATTTACAATAGATAATGCTAATCTCTTTTATTATATATCTATATTATTTCATTTATAATGCCACATAGATACAATAGACATCCAAGAAAATTAGTGTATTGTAAATTGTCTATTTCAAATTCTTTAATGGTCCAATAGCTCAATCCAATGTTGCTCGTCCTCATTAAACACCATCAACAGTACATGTAACTGCACAACTTTTCCATTATCAATAAATGGATTTAGTGAAGAAATTATAAAGATTATTGATTATTTTTAGTTTTAGATTATCTATATTGATTTTACACATATACTTACACACTTTTTATGCTTCCTTTTTTATTTTTCTTTCTCGTCCACTAACATACCCTTGTCTTCTATTTGCAGGAACTAGGCTAAAGCATGCAAAAGCATTCAAAAATCACGATACCTATTTTTTAAAAAGTTGCCACAACAGAGAAAACACTACAATATGACATATCATATATAAAAACACCATATTTTCCCCAACTTTGTTATTGTACGATGTATGATGGAACCCCATGAAATCTCCCATGAATGTTTCATACTTTTCTTGCTCGGGGGTTTGGCTAGAGTCCATGAGGCTCCATGATGCCAATATGGTAGGGATAATAACAAGCATGGATTTTGTCCTTTTTCTTTTAATGACATATATTTCTTATTTCGTAGATACATGTGTACAAAAATCCTTGTATACACTTGGCTTCCTGAAACATAGTCTACAATAACATGTTTCTCATGTCCTAGCAAGTGGTGGGGAAACACTTGAGGCTTTGGTCACGTCACCTCAAAACAAGGCATACCTTTTATTCATTTATTCCAACAATTGATGCAAAATATGTGTATTATGTCATTGCATTCTTATTTTCATGAGATCTTTTTTTTTTTTGGATAAAAGATGGTGTGACTAAGTCTTCAGTTGGACTATGAAGTAATTCATAAAAAACCTAATATTTTTATTTTCAATTTCCTTGTAATCGACTACTTTTCAATCCTTTCTACTTGTCCCCATTTTATTTTACTACTACTAACCTATAAACCACATGCATACTAATGCTTTTATTTCCAAAATTATGGACTAAATACTAATTATAAAATGTATTGAATATTAAACATCTTTTTTTTTCAAAAATATGTCATACCCACAGTTATGGACTAAATTTTTTAAAGAAGAATTTTTTATTGAATATTAGTAATTAAAGGCATGGGTAATAACTCTTTAAAAAAGTAGAATCCTTTAATCTTCGATACTTTTTATAACTAGCATACCTATATTAATTAATAATATATGTAAAACACGCCAAGAGTTATCTTTATCTTACAACCCCAATTGAACTATAATTCTAATTGAATCATAACCCTAATTGACTTTTCATCTTACCCTTAAATCTAACCCTAATTCTAATTCTGACCCTAGCCTTAATTCTAACTCTATTCATGATTATAATTTTAATACTAACCTTAATTCTAATGAGGAGACTAATTCTAATTGTAATACTAATTGAGCCCAAACCCTAACCCTTATTAGAACCCAACCCTTTTTGAACCCTTACCATATCCTAAAATTAATCCTATCCCTAATCCTAATTGTGTCTAACCCTAATTGAAACCTAACCCTAACTCTAGTTGTTTCCTAACACTAACACCAACTCTAATCCTAACCTTTACCCAAAGCTTTCTCCTATAACCCTAACCTTAAAACTAAGCTTAACCTATCCTTAATCTTAATTGAATTCTAATCCTAATTGAAATCTAACCCTAATTGTAACCTTGATGTAAGCCCATGCTAACTCTTACTCCAAGCTTTATCTTAGAATTCTAATTGAACCCTAATCCTAACTAAGCCATAACTATAATCATAATCCAATTATAATCATAATCCTAAGTCATAATCATAATCATAATAGTAAACAATAATGTTATATAATTTTTTCATATGATAAACTTATGTGTTAATGTAATTCTTAATCACATAATAATGGGTTGGGTTCTAATTGAACTCTAAACTTAATTGAACACTAACTTTAACCCTAACACCCATATTCAAGTACATAATTTTCTTCAAATAATTAATTTAGAGGATTGAATATAATTTCATGAAGACATAATGTTTCTTGACATAATTAGTTTAGAGGATTGAATATAATTGCATTAAGACAAAATGTTTCTTGACATAATTAGTTTGGAGGATTGAATATAATTGCATTATTGAGGACCGAGTAGAATTTCAAAATAAGCACTAAACTAAAAAAATGACAAATGAAAAAGGTGTACACAATTGTTGAAGATACATGTAATTTTTTGATATGGATTTGGGCATAAATACCTGTACTTAGAGCCTCACTGAAATACCAACCGAAATAGTGCAAAATATGCTTTATATAAATTTTATAATTATATTAGTGTCATGATGTATATTGATTCCTAGTTTAGCATATACATTTCATTTTAGGTTCAATTCAACAAGAGATATAGTCTTACATAAATTGTCTTAAAATAGCAGTGCATAATGCATGGTAATATAAGTTTCCAAGAATTCTCAATTTCAATTAAAAGATTATGTACCGGACACTATATTAAGAAAATTTAATTATAACACTAAAATTGCTAAACAATGAAAGAATCAAAGAATCAATATTATACATATCATGCATGTAGAGAACAACAATGCCTTATGGCTTTAGCATGCATGGAATTTCCTTAGCGAATTTTGTAGGACTATCAAAGACATCAAAATACACAATAAAACGTATAATCTTCAAAACGCTAGTTGTGAAAATAACCCTCCATTACAAGCGGCGGAGAGGGTATAGGATCAATCCCCACTGCGTAAGAAACCCCAATCTCTCTCAAAGCAACCACCTGTTTCCCTTCCTTCACTCCTACACAGAGAGCCTTGTTCTCAGGCTTCAACAGGCCCTCCTCCACAAAACCCTGAAAGAAGATAGAAAACTCATCCACCTTTTGCCTCCATTCCTTTCGTGTCCACAACCTTTGTAGCTCCGAATTCACTACAAAATATTGAATCTTTTTACAAAGAATAAAGAAAACCAATATATCTTGAACCTGATCAAACACAAAAAAAATTCCTGCATTTGTTATCGATAGAAAAATCTTGCAGCGGTATGGTTTCCACCCACCAAAGCCACGTGCCCAATCTTTGAAACCTTCATCCACAATCGTTGTTGTAGAGTAAAGAAAGCCATTTTTTTTTAATCTCTTCACCCCTTCAAATTCCTCATATGATCTTTCTCTTGGCTAAGCTTGTGGAACTGTTAATGTTCAACCAAGAAATAAAAACGGTTCACATAGTAAAGTGTAATAGACACCTCGAGAAGGGTATCTCTCGGTGTTTTTATATATAGTATTTATAAATTAATATATATATGCTAGTAGCATTTGCAACAGACATGAAAGACAAAATTATTAGGGTTAGGGTTAAGATGCAAGATGTGATTAGAGTTATACATAAAATTTGGATTATGATTAGAGTTGGGGTTAATGTTGGTATTTAGATTATGGTTACTGATAGAAATATAATTAGAATTAACATTGGCATTAGGGTTAGAGATAGGGTTGATATTAGGATTAGGGTTAGGGTTAGATAGAAATAGCATTAGGGTTAGGGTTTATGTTAGGATCAAGGATATGCTTAGGGTTTTGTTGAGGATTTGGGTTAGACACAGGGTTAGGATTAGGGTTAGGATTAAGGTCAAAGAGAGAATTAGTATTAGGGTTAGAAATAGAATTAGGACTAAAGTGTTGAGATTAGTGTTAGGATTAGGGTTAGGGTTAGAGGTAGAATTATGATTAGGGTCGAGATTGGTGCATTGAGAAGAATTTATCTTGGTATATTTTATATAGATTATTAAAAATATATATGGAATTTGCAATAGTAGTTGGAACATGTAAGAGATTAATTAAACATCAACTGTTATAACCCTAACCCTAAATGAACCCTAAGCCTAACCTTAAACGTAACCCTAATTAAATCATTACATTAACTGTGATAAAAACCTAACCCTAACACTAATTTAAAACTAATTTTGATATTAACCCTAATATAATACTAATTAAACCTAACCCTAATATAACCATAATACTAAACCTTATATATATACATATATATATATATGACTTTAGATTTCTATTCCTATGTGAAATAACGTATTATTAGGGTTAGAATTATTAATGTCTTAATATTATACAAACTCAACATTAATGATAAATATTTTAATCTAAAATTTTAATATTAGTTTTTATATTCAACATTACATACAAAATAAGTATTTTACATTAGAATTTTATTTCTATATGTGAAATTAAATATTATTAGTGCTATAATTATCAATCATATAGAAAAATAATTAATTAAATTATCAAAATATTTATAATGTTTAGACTTAATTACGAAATTAAACTAAATTCTAATTTTTAAAATTCTTAAAATATTTATTTTCTAGTTTTTAACATAATTATACTAATTATACTAATTATCTAATACAAATAAATTAAATTAAATTAAATATTCTTTTAAACATAATTCAACAATATCTTGAAAACTTAAATTTCATTCTAAAATTAAATTATATTCTTTCTAAAATTTATAAAATATTTATTATTTAGTGGTTAAATAATTAATTAAACTTTAATGATTATCTAAAAAAATTGATTCGTAGTTCTAACCCTAATCCTAAGTGAACCCTAATTGAATCCGAACATTAACACTAATTGAATCCTAATCCTAATTGAGCTCTAATCCTAACTTCAATTGAACCCTAACACTAATTGAACCCTAATTCTAACCCTAAGCCTAATTGAATCCTAATTAAACCCTAACCCTAATTAAACAATAATAGATAATTAAACCCTATGTTTAACCCTTCCACTAATTTAACCCTATTCAAAAGTAGCCCTAATTGAATCCTAACCCTAATTGAATCCTATTTCAAATTTTTAACCCTTTATGAACACTAACCCTAACTAAACCCTAACACAATTGAACGTAATCCTATCTCTAATTTAATACTAACAATAACCCTAACCCTGATACTAATTGAAGTCTAACCCTAACCCTAATTGGACCATAACCATAATTATAATATTAACCTTAATCATAACCCTAACAGTGACCCTAACCTTAATTCTAACTCCAACCTTGATCCTAACCCTAATCGACTAATAATCTTAATTGAACCCTAACCTTTACCTTAATTAAATCCTAATGCTAATTAAACCCTATTGTTAGGGTTACATTAGGATTAGGTTTAAGGTTCAATTAGATTATATTGTTCTTTAAATTTCATTCTAAAATTGAATTAAATTCTTTCTAAAATTTATAAAATATTTATTATTTAGTTGTTAAATAATTAATTAAACTATAATGAATATATAAAAAAAGAAACTAAATAAAATTACATAATCATTTTAAAATAATTCAACAATTAGGGGAGAGGGGCCCATAATGGAGCAAGGTCCAATAGTGGGGATATAAGTAGTCCACAAAGGGCCTCATAGTGGAGCACTTTAATATCCAATTGTAAAACATTTTTTATCCATAAAGTACACAAAGTGACAAATCATTTGATGTCACATCAACACACCAATAAAACATGACTTAGTGCACCACTATTGTCTCACTTTTTTTTTGGGCCTTTTTGGATACCTCAATAAAAAAACATGTTGATGTGGCATCATATTTGATGATGTGGCCCTAAAATGAAATATAGAAGCACATGAGTTGCCAAATAATCTGTTGCACAAAATTGAGAGTGATTTGAAATTTCCATGTAGGATTTTGAGAAATGCGAAGTTAGGGTGCTCCACTATAGGCCCCTCTCCCCTACTAATTGTAGTTTTTAAAATAAACAGTAAAATTTAAATATAAAAATAAACTTTCTATTTTCTTTTTTCCTCTTTTTACATGCAAATCATTTTACATTCTAAAAAGTAAACTAAATTCCAATTTCAAAAAAGTCATAAAATATTTTAAGTACAAGAGCTTTAGATTTATATCTTTTAAATAGGTTGATAGGGGAAATAAACATCTATTTCTAGAGGCATGGGTAATGACTCTTTAAAAAAGTAGAATCCTTTCATCTTCCATACTTTTTATAAATATTATTTAATCCACAACTTCAACTCTGCCATATGTATCTTTAACATAATTAAATAATAATCAATCAATTGATTGATTAACCTAAAAAAAGGATCACATATAGATGTGCATCTAGCTGTAACAAATATAAAACTAAAATATATTTAAAATTTTATATTTAATTTAATTTTTCAATTGTGATTTTTTAACAATAATTAATTTATTAAAAAAATGTATTTGTTGAGAAAATTAAAATTAATGGATATATTGCAACTAATAAAATTCGTGCAACATGACTTATGCTTTTATTTTACATTTTCATAATCAATTTTCAACTAATAAATTTCTATGTGTAATCGTAAAGATGAATTTCTATGTGGAATCCCAAAGATGAATTTCTCGTTTATGCAAATGGTTCTTATATCTCACATACATAGCCTTGTGAGATATGAACTAACCTCACCTTATTTCATATTGGCTTATTAACACAATTTCCCTTTCTCGACTCAATCAAACAATTGCAAATATTTTTGATTGTTTGTATTTCAACTAAATTAAGTTATTTGCACCTTCTATGAGCAAAATCAATACCGGCTACACCAAGCTACTAAACTACTGTTGCTTGACAATTCTAAATATTTAATTATGTAAAACACAATGGCAACTGCAACCTTTTGGGAGGGTTGCAAATAATAAAGCAATTATAAGCTTTAAAACCATGCCATAAAATATCTGATTATTCAAATATTATAACTGCAAGTTAACCATGGAAGCAGTTCTCAGCAGAATCATCCTACGTATCTTTGTTATTCCTTTGATCTCCACAATAGGATCCTCATTAAAGAATCCTTGCATTTCCATTTGCACAGTCAATGAATTCAGGATATTTGATCTCCTTCACAATTACATGATTATCATAGATTGAATCTGCAATCTGAGTGTAATTCAGAATAACTATGGCCATGGCTGCTAATTAGGCGTTGGTATGGGGTAACTATGATCTTAGATCCTCAATTAGGTTTATGCCGCGAATCCCTTAGCTAACTATGGAATCGTTGTAATTCATAGAGTTTTGATTATGGGGCCTAGTTCCAATTCCAAAGGAAATGGAATAGCAGATTCAATTGTATCAATTCTATTATGAGAAACAAAATTGATAGGGTATGATCAATTTCTTTGATGTGGGTATATTATTTTTAAGGGTATTCACACAAGTTCCCTACGATTAGATCTAGAACATTTAGATATGAAAGGTCGTAGACTTATAATTCGAAAGAGGCATTCAAATTAGACACAGCTAGTTTGTTTTAGAACATTGTGATATAGAAAACGGAATGGAAAGAAATGTTAGGTATATTGGTTTATTTGGCAGAGTCATTTTACAATGGCAGAAAAAAATGGTACTTATTAACAGTTTTACAAATGAGATTAGACTATATATTTTATAATATTTAAGATTAATTATGTTTATGTTTTCTACTTTCTTTTAGTTTGAATTTGTGCTTTCCAAATACGAACAATTTTTTCGAAATATTTAGATTATTGATTTTATATATTCTATCCATTGCTGATTTGAACTTCTAAACATCAATAAGCCGCATAGAAATGGGCTTTAATTCAACCCTAAACATCTGTTGAAGAGTCAAAATTTCAGATTAGCAACCATAAATAGAATCCTTTGTTTCAGGGTTGTGCTTCATATATAATAGTAAAATCACATTCATATCTATTTACTTAATTCAAATAAAATAGAATATTAAATGTACACAAGATATATCATAATTTAATTTGTCAAATACTTTTGGAATTTGTATATATTGATGGAAAATGCTGCTGTTGCAGGTTTTAGAATTGTATTGATAGGAAGACAATAAAATCTATTTTATAGATTTGGATAAGAACAAAGTGAAACACGGATAAAAAAAATCTGATCTAAAAATATTTCAAATTCAATTGGAAATAAACCGAAATTCTGATTTTTTTGCTGTTATAAATCTAATAATAAACAAACACTTCCAAATGATTTCTCTTTCCATTTCTTACATTATTTTCCATCCTGATATGCTAAGTAACATATAGAAAATCATATAAACCTAACTTATATTGCAAATAGATAAACTTATCGGAAGCAAAACAACGCAACCCAGTCCAACTGTATAAATACTAGCACTCCAAAACTTATGGAATTTAGAACTTCTCTCCATCTCTTAGATGAAACCTGTACCTTCATACGTAACTTCTTTTACAAATCGAAGACTGGAATTCTCTCCATCTTTTAGATGGAATCTATACCTTCATACCTAACTTAGGTTGAAAACAACAGACTGTATGATACCTATTATATTTGAGAGGCTGGGGAAGCTTGAGACGACTCCAGCACCTGTCACGCAAACTATAGACAAACAACTTGGTATTACTATGCCCAATTGCAACGCACAAATAATTCTCAACCCCTACAATGTGGCCCTCGAAATCCGGCTGCAATCCAGCTGAATAACCTGCCTTTACAAATTTACGACACATATCGGCAGGCATTCTAGTCATCTCCTTCCAACACCAGATCGCCCTTTCATCCTCCAGACAATATTCCCACACTATCACGTTAAAGTCCACTATGGCTAAGTCGAGGTCCGTCATTACATATCTTACCACTAACAGGATCGACGACCCACATAGAACCGGTCGAAAGGTCCATGAGTTTCGCATATCCCCCAAATTTACCGTATCCCCAATAATGAATAGATTCGTCACTGGGAAGGACACTAATTGCGTCCGCTTAGCTTTCATGTCCCAAATCACAAATTTCATCTCGATTGAACCACAGATAAGAATATCCTTTCCACAATTAATGCAAGCAATAGTAAAACCCTCTTCAGGCAAAGGCAACTCAACTTCAATCCGCCATGACATTTCAAAGCAATGGTAAATTTGTATGCAACCGGGCTTTTCTTCTTTCGGCAGACCCACAATTTTGTAGGACTCTCCGTTGTCCATTATTGCCACTACATCTACATGCTTTGCTATGACTTCGGGAATCTCTCTGTACGTGCTTGTAAGTGGATTACAGATCACATACATTTTTTGAGGCTCTTTTATTTTGATTAGCAGTAAACCTGCACCTGATTTTCTACAAATTTTCGTACAGCCTTGGGAGAGACTTTCAGTTATTGGGCTTGGCAAGAAACAAAGGGAAATAGTTTTCCATGATTGGGTGAGAAAACTGTAGGCCATGGCATGCGAATCACTGCAGAGGAGAATCCACGGATCTCTCTCTGGTATCAGACACAGAAATCTGTTAGACGATAAGAGCCTATTCCATTCATTACACACAATACGAAATCGAGAACTGAACTCCACCAGTAATGTCGAAAACATCCTCTCGAGTATATGATTAGGACATTCAGACCAAACTAATTCCTCATCATTCCTCTCATTGACTACAACACTCTTTCCCTTCTCCTTCATTGAATTCAACAGTAATTCAGATCTTTCTAGGCCTGCATCTTCATTCTCAGTAACGCCCATAGACTTTGTATCCATTATTCTATAGAAAGCATATGTGATTCTTGTGATAGAGGGCTTATAATGGAGAATATATCCTCTATTCGTCTATCTTGTGCTAAATATATTTATTGTTTGTCATATCATGCCCTAAATATATGATTTGTCTATCTTGCCCTAATTTATAGATATTGTCGGACGACCTATCTTGCCTTAAATATGCCCAAAATAACTCTCTTTTATTGGTCTATCTTGCCCTAAATATATTTATTGTTTGTCATACCTTTGTCGTAAATATGTACATTGTCTATCTTGCCCTAATTTATAGATATTGTCTCGCTATCTTGGCTAAATAAATATATCTATTGTTTGTCCTCAATAAATGAAAATGGTTTATTAGTTGACTATATTTAATAATTCTGTAATATTTATTTGTTAGTGTTCAATATTTTTAATAATATTATATTAAGAGGGTCTAGAAAGTCTTTGGTGTACAAGCACAAATAAATCTCCTCTATTAGTTTATCTTGCTTTAAATATATTTATTGTCTATCATATCTTGCTCTAAATATATGTATTCTCTATCTTATCATAATTCATAGATATTTTGTGGCCCACCTTATCCTTAATATATGTATTGTTTGTCGAGGATAAGCCAAGATGGTTTATTAATTCACTACATTTAATATTTGTGGTAACATTTATTTCTTCATGTTAAATATTTTAATGTATTCTAATAGTAGTTGTGAATTGATTGTTACTCGAGTATTCATAATATTTATTTTTAGATCTAAAAAGTAAACAATATTGTGATGCCACATTGATAAATCAATAGGACATGACTTAATGACAACTCTATCCTTTTGAGGATCTTTTTAGGACACCTCAACAAAGGGCTAATATGACATCATATTTAATGATTTCGACCTAAAACCCTAATTATAAGTAGAGCTCTTACCAATTAAACATTTATAGAAAATTAGAAATAATTTTAAATAGCCCCATATAACATTAGGTGCAAAGTTAGATGTTAGACTATTTGATATCCTCCCCACTTATATATATTTGTGTATGTATGTGAGTCAAATATCTCATATAGAAGGTGCACATTCTACCTAAAAAATTGTGTAGTGGAAGGAAGTTTAGTAATGCAAGTCCAAAGAAAAAATTAAAATTAATAATATTGATTATATAGTAAAATAAAAAACATAGTATGAAGATAAAATAATTGAATAGAAATATTTTCAATTTATTTAATATGTAGGAAGTATTTTATAGTGGTATTCTTCATGGGGATGTAATTGTAAATAAATATTAAAATATAGATTATATATACTTAATATTTTAAATTATAAAATAATTCTTATATACATAAAATAATGTTAAAGGAAATAAAATAATTTTTGAATAAATAATTTATTTTTTAACTAAAATAAAATTATCAATAAAATAAAACTAAGCATAAATATAAGAATTATTTTATTAAGTTAAGAGATAATAAGGGATCCAATTTAATGGTATGAGTGTTAACAAATCTCTTATCTTTCATTATATTAAGAACTATTCTAAAGTGATGATAAAGGGTAGAGTGTATTGTTGTAAGTGTGCCAACAAAAGCTCTTAGCTTCCTCAAATTTGATATTCATCTACACATTAGCTATTAATATTTAATAATAAACATAATATTTAATAAAAAAGTTGTTTTAAAATTTTATCTCTAACTTTTTTTCTTCAATAAGAATAAATTTCAAATCTATATATTTTTCTATAAAATCTCTAAATAAATAAACAAACAAACAAACAAATACAATAATAATAAGAGTATGTATTAAGGTGAAAAAAATTACCAATTTTTTTAATTTAATTATGTATTTATGTATTTGTTGTAGTTTAAATTATTATTGTTTTATTAAAAAAAAAAAAAAACATGAAGTTAATGATTTGTTTGGTTTTTATTTAAATAAATGATTTATTAACTAAAATAAAATTATCAATAAAATTAAATTAAGCATAAATATATATGCATTATTTTATTAAATAAAGAGATAATAAGGGATCCAATATAATGGTATGAGTGTGTTAACAAATCTGGTATCTTTCATTATATCAAGAACTATTATATATTGATGACAAAGGGTAGAGTGTATTGTTGTGAGCATGCTAACAAAAGCTCTTAGCTTCCTCAAATTTGACATTCATCTACACATTAGCTATGAACCCTAGATCTCCATTATTTCAATCCATGACCACAATTAGCTTAGTTAGTCAGTTCAAAATTAACAAACCTCATATTCCCTATAAAATTTATTTGAACACAAGAATAATGGAAACAAAGCATGAAAGCAAACTAAACACAATGAAACATTATTCAAATGACCAAACCAACATATTTTTGGGGGGATTGGTGCTATTTTGATGTGGAAAATAGCCCTTTTCCAACCCCTTTTGATAAGCTAAATGATGAAAACTACTTTGAGGATGCTAAATTATATGATAAACAAGATGGAAATGCTTGAAATTGTGTATCAAGTTGTGAAGTTGTGGAGGATTAAATCAATAGAGATGGTCTCTATTTATAACCAAGAAGGATAGAAGAGTGCCAAACATGGAGGATGTGGGAGTAAAGATCCACCAATGACAAGGTGCCACTTGTCAACATGTGAGAGGTTGAGGAATGAACACATTTTGGTCAATGTGCCAAAGAGGGGGAGATTTGAAATTTGAATTTGATGAGAAAATGAGTTAAATGCTGAGTTTGACTTGTGCAAGAGACATGTAAGAGATCTTAAATGATTTGTTGGAAGGTACAAGTCAAATTGGGGGAGATTCAAACTTAGAGAATATTCCTCAAATATGCCATGTTGAGAGAAAATGGAGAATTTAATAAATCAATAAATTGATTTATTTGTGCAAGTGGGAAAAGCTAGAGGATGTGATGGGTGATTAGGATTAGCATTAATAAGGATTTGATTAGTTAAGATGATGTTAGGTGATTTTGACTTTTGACTTAGATACTTGGATTTATTTAAATCAAAAGCGAGGAAATTGATACACTATCCATTTAATTAAATATATTTGATTTAATTAAATGAAAAGACCTTAGGAGATAAATAAATAAAGTGATTTATTTAATTAAGTAGATAACCTTAGGAGATGAATCAAATAAACTTGATTTATTTAATTGATGGGTGAATATGACTTACTTAAATATGCATGATGTCAATTTCACGTGTCTACATTTTTCCCCTCTTTGAAACAATGTACTTGCTATGTTGGTTCAAAGAATAAACTTGCCATGATAAAAAATTCAATTTTATTTTTATTTTTTCAGATGCCCCAGTGAAAAGAACACTGGTACATTGCCCCTTCAAGAGATCGAGTGAAAAGATGATTTGAGGGTTGATCTCGTGATAAAGAGGTTCAAGATGGACATATGGATGGTTGTGATGATGATGCAAATGAGATGGTTTAAAGATTCTTAGAATAACCAATCTATATTATCCTAAACAACTTAAATGATGATATGATGCATGTGATATGGATGAGATGGATGATGTGATATGCTATGATTATGAGATTTATGTATGCTAATGATTTGTGGATGCAAGATGGATCCCCTGTTGATGATGAATAACTGATCATGACGTGATGTTATTGCGGAAAAGAAAAAAGAAATGAGATGATGAAAAGAGGATCCAACAAATCCATGATCTAACAAGACTTTATTAGAGATGATGATGATGATAGATGATGTTTCACTTATCAAGGATTAGTATTTTAATAGGGCTACTTACCTTATGTTTGATAACACACATAGATATGATGCATCAAGGTATAAAAAACTAGGATGGCATTGTACCTAGTGTGATGGACTTTGATTCAACAAATAGATAGGAGCAGTCTTGTTCACACTTGACATACAGAAACCTTGCTAGGATGTACCTAACAAAGAAAGTATTCACCAAGTTATATTACAAGAATGTCCAACAAGCACAATAGAAAAAAATGATAATGATTGATGCTCCATTCCTTTCTCTCTAAATCCTTCATTTGGACATCATCAAGAGGTCCTTGGAATGAGTGTAATAAGATAAATCAAAAGAAAAGATCAAGTACACAAACACATCAATGTTTTTCATACCTCTAGCCAAAGGGATTTGTTTTGATAGGATAAGAATCCAAGTGATATCCAAAATGATGCCCATTGTCAGAATCATATATCCTAGGAAATGCATAGTATAGGATGATGATGGGTAGATAAGTTGATTGATAGGCTATTGATATAAAGTTGATTGACATGTTTGTGATTGATCAAGAGTTTGATTTTGCATTTAAAAGTTTGTTGCTTTGATTTTGATCCTGAGTTTGAAGTTTTCTTTTGCTGATTGTTGTGATTATTTTTGTTTGTGTTGCTGAAGGATGAAGGTGATGATTAGTTTATTATGGATACTTGATTATTTCGAGTGAAAGTGAGATGAGATGGATAGATTTTTTCAAATATTTGGATGTTTTTGATGTTTTGAAATGTTTTGAGGCTATTTTTGGGTATTTTTTGAGATTTTACAAGTGTTTTTGGATTTTGTGTCTTAGGGGCTCATCAAAGATTATCCTTGCCTATGTTTAAGCTCAAAGACAACGTAGATCAGATTTCATGTTTTTGATATTTTTCTAATTTTTTGAGTGTTTTTGGATTTTTCTATATTATTGATTTTTTGAAAATTTTGCATGATTTTGATGATTTGGATATGGATGATGATATCAATGCTCTATTTTGGGATATTGTTGAAATCCAAGCTACGATTGATTGATCAGATCGATGGATTGATGATGATAACATTGTTAAGGATACACAACAATGCAAGGATATTGTTAAGTAACACAAGGGTTGGGATGGATATCCCAAGATGATGAGTGATCCGTTAGATTTGACTGATTAAGAATGATGATGATAAAATTGTTGAGGATGCACAACAATGAAAGGATAGTGTTAAGCAACACAAGGATATCCCAAGATGATGATTTTTTTTATTGGATTTGACCGATCAATATTTTGAAGCTTGGTTTGAAAAAAAGATTTTTTGGATGATTTGATGTGACTTTTGAAGTGAAAATTAGATGCAGCGATATTGATTATTTGGATTGATGTTCAATGAAAGATGGATGTTGATAAGGAATGTCTTCTCATCAAAATATACCATGGGCTAGTGATTTGGATTTTGGCTCACAAATGTTTTGACCAATTTGATTTTATGTTTTCTAATGTTTAGATTACCACATAAGTTGGAGGATATATATCAAGATTTATTCCTGAAGCAAGATGTAAATATTTTCTCCCAGTGTCTAGCAATGTATGGAATTCCATGGATAGATGCTCAGATAGGTGTAGGATTAATGAAAATGACTCATGTCAAGATGTTTACCTTATGCCAATGTAAATTGTGAACCAAAAATTTTCAAGATCAAGATAATTTGGACTATGGATGCAGATGGATAAAGATGGATTGGATAAATGGTTCATGGATGAATGGATTTATTATGGATAAGATGGATGAAATACTTGAGTTATTATGGATGGGATGAGATGATTTCTCTTGAAATAGTGCACGTAGATGCTCGATTCTACACATGACACTTGTTTGCCAGGTTTTCATCATCGTACTTTCCCAAAGTTCCAGCCATGCAGTTTTCACTAGAGGATGATTTTTCTTTTTACTATTTTCAATCCTTGTTTTGATTTTTTTTTGGATTTTGATTTTTTTGATTTTTTTGATTTTTGAAATATTTTAAGCTCATGTTGAATCACCTAATGGTGTCGATGTAAATTCTACTATCATAATGTGCCA
>VDFB02007678.1:70035-104622 GCA_007258455.2 Sequoia sempervirens | reverse complement strand
TGTATGAGAATGTTAGAGCTAAAATCAGAACAAGGGATGGTATGTCAGAATGTTTTGGTAGCGACATTGGAGTTAAACAGGGCTGTCCTCTATCTCCCACGCTTTTTGGGTTATACATTGATAAGTTGGAAGCTTGGTTAAGCAAGACGGATGGGGATGGTATTCAATTGGCAGGTTATGTGGTGAAGCTACTCTTATATGCTGATGATCTTATCCTAATTTCAAAAATAGCACATGGGTTAAGAGAACATTTGAAAGCTCTAGAACTCTTTTGTCACGAGGTTGGGATGCAAGTGTATATCACCAAGACCAAAATCATGATTTTCTCATTGAATAGAAAAGATAACCAGAATACCTTTCTTTTTTAAGGCAGCCCGCTTGAAATAGTCAAAGAATACAAGTATCTTGGGATTGACTTTCATTATAAGCTCAGTTGGGAGACTTGTCGGACGAAAAGGATACAGGGAGGTTGGAAAGCTTCTTACCTTCTACAAAATAGGTGTAGAAAAGCTGAGCTTTGGGATTGGAAAACCAAGAAAACCCTTTTTGGTTTGCTTGTTACTCCGGTGGTACTTTATGGGTGTGAGGTATGGGGAAGTAGTATGTCAAAGTGCAGTTGGAGACAACTAGAAAGAATTCAAAAACATCTAATAACAAGCAGTCTCAAAGTTAAAACCACTATCCCCTATGAAATTCTTTTAGCTGAAACGGGGTCTTTTCCATTGGAAGCATCAGCTTTAATCCGGTTGAGCTATTTAAAGAAGGTTGAAAACATGGATAACCACCGCTGGCCTAAAACGGTTATGAAGGAGACGCTAGATTGTAGGAAGAAAACTTGGATGAAACAAAACCACAAGTGGATGAACAAGTGGGACATCAATTTGCATGAGTGTCCTAGCACCAATAGTGAAATAAAAAGCTATGTGACTGAAAAATTCAGAACTGCCATGTGGACAAACCAGATTGGGCGAAAAAAAGCATACTACATCAAAGAGTTTAACCCGACAAAGGATCATGGTGAAAAAACTTATTTAGGTGCAGATATTAAAGGGAAAGCGAGGTTGTTAGTGGCACAATTGAGGACGGGATCACATCACCTTAGGTGTGAGACCGGTAGGTGGAAGATACCCAAGGAAACTTGGGAAGAAAGAACTTGTATTTTCTGCAATAAAGGGGTTGTGGAAACAGAATGGCACTTCATCATGGAATGCATTGCTTACGAGGATATCCGCACTCAGCATGAAAATAGTTTGAAAGTGGACAATATGCACCAACTATTTGAGGAAGATAAGATTAATCAGACGGCTAGCCTTCTAGTCAAACTTAATAGCAGGAGATCTGACTTGGAAAAGAGTATGAAGACAAATTAGGCCTGTTTTGTCTCGGTCCCATAGACTGTTTGGTCTCGCGGACGTCATTAAAATCTTTCATTCATTCATTCATTTGAATATGTTGCAGCCAATATATGGCCCTGCTCGCAAGCCTATAGACTACAATTATGATTGCCCAACAGGCAGACAAGTAGGTCGATGTCAAGAGACCTCATCGACACTTTCTCCTTTAAGTAGGTTCTATAAACAAGGGCATAGAAGGATCATCCAAAAGACAGAATAAAGCAAAAGAGGATTCAAAAGCTAAAGGTCAGAGGAGGCTACAGCTTTCTGGAGCTTGGTCGTACTTACAGGCCAAAGAGCATCAAGGCATCCATATTGATGGTGAGCTTGTTAGGTACTTTTTATTGGTCTTTCAGTTCCTTTTCCTCTTTCCTCTTGCCCTTGCCCTGACTACCCCTGCTCAAACAATGCATCCAACCATACGTCCACTCTTGCATGGGAAATCCAATTTGATAGAATTTATAGAATCTAAGCACAATCTGATCCGATAAAAGATACGATGCCATTTGATCCTTAAGAATCCAATTTGATCGGATGTACACTATTCATAGTGTTTGAGAATGGTATTTACCTCTAGAGCAGTTAATATGCATCAAGATGGGGCATATAAATTGTGTCAATGGAGAGGATAATGGAAGCCACACATACCAAAAACTTAAATCAAATCAATACCAAAAACCTTTACACATCTAGTAATAAATTCTGTCAATTTTAAAGCATTACAGAAATCAATTAGGGGAGAGGATCTGGGTAGTCGAGTACTCTAACTTGTGTTTCGGGTAGTTGAACACTAATTTGTGTTTCTCAAAATTTTCTTATGTGAAAATCTCAAATCACTCCCAATTTTTTACAACTTACCTGACAAGTCTCTTGGTTATAACAAAGGTTTCAAGGCTACATCATCAAATATGATGCCACATCAACATGTTTTTTGTGGTGGTGTCCAAAAGGGCCCCAAGAAAGAGTGAGACTGAAAGTTGTGCATTAAGTCATGTTTTATTGGTGTGTTGATGTGGCACCACATGATTTGTTGCTTTTTAGATATAAGGAATACATTTCATTCAATTATGGGTGGTCATCATCAACACTAACAACTTTAAAGTCACAACTATTGGTGTAATACTATTAAAAGTATTGAGCATTAAATCAGCAAATGCTATAACAACTATTGGAACATGCTCAACCACTGGATCATTTCCCCTAGTTGGAAGCTCAGATTTGATGTTACTTTTTATTTATAGTTGTAAGATTTGATGTGGAGTGATGAATAAACAAATTGGTAACTGAAAATGGTTTCAAAAACCATAATATAACCTATCGACCAATAATTCAATTTCAATGATTGAATAATATTTTTGAAGGTTAAATAACTTTTTCTTTTATTTTTGTTAGAGTAAATAACTATAATAATTAAGATTAATAATTAACAATTATTCTTAATATTATATATTGAATTAAAAAATTATATTATTTATAAATATCATATTTAATTTTTTAATATTTTCTATGTAACAAATTTATAAAATTTAATTATATCAAAAAATATTATTGATCATATTTTTTGAAACCTTATTACAATTTAATCTAACATAGATAATAAAAATGAAAAATACACATTTTTAGTGTCTTATTTAAAAATATGCTTGTATGACATATTGTTATGTCTTGGTATTTAAAGCCATTCAATTTGTACTTAAATTAAATGCTTAAATCTTATATAATTATAAAGGAAAAATTATTCAAACACATTTCTATTTCTAAATAGAAAGAATCATAATCCACATCAAGAAAATCATTAGAAGACACTTTGATTTCTAAATAGAAAGAATTTGAATCTACACTAGTTGTATATAGGCCACTCACACGCTAGTGTTTGCTATCTTTGATATCATTCCTTACTATTAACTCTACTTGACAAGGGGTTTGACATAGAAGAATAAGTCCCCTATCAAGTTGACACTCCTAAAAGTGTTCGTAGACACCATCTTGACTACATCCCATTACCAAAGGAGTGAATATAGGCATATTTACTAAAGCAACATTCTATGAGATCATTTTGATATGAAACAATTCAATTATGTGCTTTAGATTATTTTTTAATGGATGATAATTGAACTTGAGGGGCTTCAAATTGAACCACATAGAGTTCTAAGATGACACAAACTCAACACATTCATTAGATTGAGGATAATTCATTTTGCATTGTGGAAAATAGGTTTCACATGACATCGACATTAATACATCATTGATTTAGAGCTAAGTGTCATATCCTCTCATTTAATTATTGCATTTATTGCTATTCATGTATCCATCTAGCTTTATTTTATCTTGGTTAATGTATGCTGATAGATAACATTTATTTATGTAAAGTAATTTATTTCTTTACATTTATTGGTGAATTCACATTCTTACATGTAAACTAAAATTTGACCTTGGGGGTTTACCTTTTTTCCTAATTATGGTTTTCATATCCAATCTATATTAAGAAATTTGAAGGAGGTTTTGTGACTCTTGGAAATAATTCTATTGCCAAAATCACCAGTAAGGGTACTTTGAGTATTGATGGTGGTAGGACAAAAACTCATGATGTTTTGTATGTTATAGGACTAAACAATAATCTTTTAAGTGTAAGTTAGATGTGTGATAATGGTTATAAGCTATCGTTTAGTGGTGAGGGTTGTGAAATTAGGAAATCAAGTATTGAAGAACTGACTATGGAAGGAAGCATGGCATATAGCGACATATATCATCTCAACGAACTGAATGGACAAAAATATCTTACTGTGTAGAGAGAAGAAAGTTGGCTTTGGCATAGAAGATTGGGACACATTAATTTTGATGACATTGTGAAGATTAGCTCAAGAGGAATGGTCCAGGATATGCCAAAGATCAAGAAACCCTAGTCTACAATCTACAAACCATGCCATGAGGGAAAATAGACAAAATCCAAATTTCCCACAAAGGAGTTTTCCACATCAAAGCCATTGGATTCAATCCATACATATTTGTGTAGACCAATGAGGACTATGAGTCTACAAGGTGACAATATTTCATGATGTTCATTGATTATTATACTAGAGTGACTTGGATTACTTTTCCAAAAGGGTATTCAGAAGCATTTGAGAAGTTTAAAGAATTCAAAGCATTAGTTGAGAATGAAACCAAATGAACAATCAAGTTTTTGAGATCAAATAGCAATGGAGAATTCACTTTTGACCAGTATGGTGAATTTTGTGAACATGGGATCCAGAGGCAATTTTTTGCTCCTAACACTCCACAATAGAATGGAGTTGTTGAGAGAAAGAATCGAGTTGTGCAAGATATGGCAAGACTAATGTTAAGTCAAGCAAATTTACTAGATGTGTAGTAGAGAGAAGCAATTCAGACTATAGTATATATTCTAAGTAGAGCTCAAAGTAGACCTAAGTTTGATAAAACACCATATGAGTTATGGAGAGGAAGACCAACTATAGTCAGCATCTCAAGATATTTGGAAGCAAGTGCTACATCAAAAGGGATGAAGAAAAATTGGGTAAGTTTGATTCTAAGTTTAATAATGGTATTTTCCTTAGGTACTTGATGACAAGCAAAGCATACATATGCTACAATAAGAGATTGAAGAGGATTGTGGAAAATGCAAATATGAGAGTTGATGAGAGAATTCAGTCTACCAACATTCCAAAAGTAGAAGATGATGAAGATCCAATCCACAGTGAAGACTTAGAAGATGATTTTGAGAACACTGTTACAAAGACTCTGGAAAGGCATGTACAAAAAAACCATTATGATGACTAGATTATAAGAGACAAAGATAGTGGAGTACAAACCTAAAGACAAATTGGAAGAGAAAATAAACATGTACATTTTGCATTATTTTCAAAAATTGAACCAAAGTCCTATAGAAAATCAAGAAATGAACGAGGATGGATAGAAGCCATGGAAGAAGAGTCGACTCAAATTAGAAAAAAAAATGAAACTTGGGAACTGGTCCCAAGACATAAAGGCAAGAATGGGGCAGAGGGCTAGCTCAATTAGCTAAAGCATCTTGTTGTAGGCAAGAGGTCACAAGGTCTAGTCTCCCTTTCATCCCCATTGTATCAGAGGGTGTGTTGCACCAACATCACCGATCGTGTGAAAAAAGTTTACCAAGCACACTATAGTTTATAGGGGGGCTACCCAATTCCTCCAGTCTAAAAAAAAGACATAAAGGAAAGAATGTCATTGGTATTAAGTGGGTTATTAGAAACAAGCTAAATAGAGATGGAGAAGTAATCTAGAACAAAACCAAACTTGTGTGTAAAGGATACCTCAAGTTGAAGGTATATTTGATTTTGAAGAGACATTTGCTCCAATTGTAAGACTGGAGGCTATCAGAATATTTTTGGCTCTTTCATCTTTCAAGAATTTTAAAGTATATTAGATGGATGTAGTCAACATTCTTGAATGGATAGTTGGAATAAGATGTCTACATTGAGCAACCGAAAGGGTTTCAATTTTTAGACAATCTGGATTATGTGTGCAGATTGAAGAAGACTTTGTATGAATTGAAGCAAGCCCCTAAAGTTTGGTATTCTAGGTTGGATGCGTATCTGCATTAGCAAGGGTTCTAGAGAGGAAATGCAAATAGTAATTTATACATTAAAAAAAAAGGTGATCAATTGTTGGTTGTTGTAGTCTATGTAGATGATATTATCTTTGGTGGAAGCAGTGATGACATGTGGAAGGTATTTCATAAAGCAATACAAAGTGAATTTGAAATGTCAAATCTTGGAGAATTATCTTTCTTCCTTGGTTTACAAATTGCTTAGTCAAATAAAGGTGTATTTATTTCTCGAAACAAGTATATAAAGGAAATATTGAGTAAATTCAAGATGGAAGAATGTAAACCAGTGAATACACCTATGGTTACAAGATGTAAGTTGAGTAAATATGATGAATTTTATCTAGTATACTAGACCTTGTATAGGTCCATGATTGGTAGTTTATTATATGTGAGTGCATCTAGATCAGATATAATGCAAGCAGTTGGATTGGTAGCTAGATTTCAGGCATCACCCAAATAAACTCTTGTTAAGGCTATGAAAAGAATATTCAGGTATCTAAAGGGTACAATGAATTTTGGTTTGTGGTATCCTAAGAGTGAAAACTTCACTTTGACTGCATACACAAATGTGGATTGGGAAAGAAGCATAGATGATCAGAAGAGTACAACCGGTGGAGCTTTCTTTCTTGGTGATAGTTTAGTGTTTTTGTTAAGTAAGAAACATGACTTAGTTTCATTATCTATGGTAGAAGAAAAATATATTGCAACAACTTCATGTTGCACCCAAGTATTGTGGATGAAGTAGAACTTGAAGGAGATGAATAATGAGTTTGATAAACCAATTTCTATTCTTTGTGATAATATCAGTGCTATATATATCTCAAAGAATCTAGTAATGCACTCAAGGACAAAACACATCACAATCAAGATTCATTTTTTGAGAGAGAAGGTTACAAAGAAGGAGGTAAAATTGGAGTATGTTGAGACTAAGGAACAAGTGGTAGATATTTTCATAAAATCACTTCCTAAGGAGACTTTTGAATTTCTCCAACAGAAGTTGGGAGTTGTTGCTCCCTCCTCTTGAATCAAGTAGAAGTACATGTTGAAGGGGAGCTTAGTCTCCCTACTGCAAGAAGTCCTAGTGGTCTTACGAAATGTTTTCATAAGTAGTGTATGGACTTAGGGGGAGATGACCTGAAGAATCTCTAGAGAATTCTATTTATTCCTTAGCATTTGTGATTTAGTCTTGCAGTTTGGAGGTTTGACAAAGGTAAGTGAGAAGTAGGTATGTTCCTATTTTCAAAACATATAAGTTAAGTTAGTAGTCAACAAGGCTTCGAGAAATGTTCCACATTTCTCTGTAGTTTCATTTTCAGTCTTGTGTTTTGGAGGATGATTTTAAATTCTCTATATGTCCTCTCATTTCAAGTTTTAGGTGTTGTGGTGTATCGAAAAAGGGGGAGTGATGTTGACCTTTTCCATTGATGTTAAAGGGGGAGAAAATGAAATTCAAAATGCTATATCCTCTAAGGGAAGAACTAGAAATTTTGTGGGGAGAAGACATAGATTTTTCTTTGTGTGTGGCCAAAATTTTGATGTTTGACATCAATGACAAAGTAGGAGATTGTTGAACAAAGCTTGTCATTGATGCCAAAGAATATATGATTAGAGGTGACACTATCTTTTAGGAGTTCAATGTGAATAAATGGATTTATTCAATCATACCTTGTTGTGTTGGTAATTGTATTGTCATATCATTTTGAGCCACAAAGATTTGAAAAAATATATGTTATTAGCTATATTAGAGTGTCAATTATGGTGGGTTGTCTTGGTTGTAAAGAATATTGTGGTTCTAGATAACTAACATTTTGGTTTTACCATTGTTGGTTCCCACACCATTGTTATGGCCATTGGTTCTACTGGGTTGGTCATTGGGAATTGTAATTTGGGGCTTGTTAAGGTTGTGAGAACCATATCTCTTATTGTGTAGTCCAATTAAGTGATTGGGTTATTGGTTATTGATTTTACATATTACTACAAGGGCGATTGTTCCAATTAAAGAAGTTTGTATTACCCCCAAGAAAGGACCCCTTATAAGATAAGGGATCTTGAGGCATACCTTGGATTTGTTGCCATGGCTTTCATTGGGCAATGTAAAATATTTTTCCTTCCTCATCCTCTAGGGTTTGAACTTTTGCTCTCCCTTACTTCTTTTTTGTAATGCTGGAAATTTTCTTGCATTTGTAGCTTATCCTCTTTATGTAGACAATATTTAATAAGAGTTTCCTCCACTTCCTCTTCTTTCTTTTTTATGTTCAAGGTATCCAATTAGGTAGCTAGGTGGCTAATTATTTCTTCCTTCATGTTAGACAAAAGTTTATTGAGTTCCACCCTAGAGACTCCAGTGGATGTTTTATTGGAAGAGAAGGTTTTATCAACCCTGGTCTTCTTCATGGATGACCTTTAATTATTTCTAATGCTTGGAAAATTTCCTCAAAAGACAGTTAAGAAATATCCCCTATCCTTGTGAGGTTTAAAGCACCTATGTAGCCCTCTTGTCCTCACAAAAATACCAACTTTAGTAACTCAAGAGAGCATATTCTAATATGATTTCCTCAAACATAATTGAATCCTTTTCACATAATCCTCAAGTGGTTCATCTTCCCTTTGTGATATCCTAAAGATGTCATCTCTCTTCCTATCTATCCCTCTACAATAATCTTGGTAATTATACAAGAGTTTAGCTTTCATCGTCTCCCCAATTAGATACTACATTTCTTCCTAACCCCATAAACCTCACAAGGTAGCATCTTTCATTGTGGTTGGAAAGAGTTTTAGTTTGTGAGCATCTATAGTATAATTATAGCTTCTACATAGAATGTAAAATTCAAACAAGAATGTGTATGGGCCTTCAATAACCAATCCATAGAAAATTGGCAAGGTCAGGCGGGGGAGTATATTCTTGAGAGCAGTGGCCCTTTCTTGGTTTGTTATTAAAAACTAAAATATCACATGTTCTATTGGATTTTCTACTACTTTCTCTATCATAGTGTTAAGATGCCTTATGAAAGTCTTCCTTAAGTCTGGAGTAGCTATTGGTGTGAGAGGTGGTTCTCTTCATTGATTCCCTCAATAGGTTCTTTGTTTAGACCAATATATTCAAACTCTTAGTGGATTGAGGGGAGAAATCTTCCTAGAGTTTCTTTCTACCTCCACATACAATAGTTCCTTTATCTTTAAATGGTTGTCCCTACACATTGTTAGTGAATAGTCTTTGGTTGATTTGTGAGTGTCTATTGGTCCTAATGTTGGAAATAAAAACTTACTAATCTATGAAAGAATTAAAGGTAAATATAAAACTTAAATAGAAATTATGAACTTAGCACCATCCCCGAAAATGATGCCAAAAATATAAAGCTTCTCCTAATGTCTAATCAACTAATATAGATGAGCATACATGCAACTTAAGGAACCTACATATCTTCAAATTAAGTAGTTCATTGTTCAAAAGAGGGAATCATTGAATTGTCAACCAGAGAATCATAGATTTAAGATGATGTTGGCACTATATATGCATTGAAAAATTATAGACTTCCTATATCGATTGAGTATAGTTGATTAATAGGAATAAGCACATCAAAAGATTCTAACCGAAAATAAATCCTATCTAAAGAACATGGTAATAAGATGTTAATTACTGTTAACTGTTATGAGTACATATCATTTATGACTGTAGCTAATGATTGTTTATGTTGTAACATATCCTAATTCAACTAATCGTTTAGCATTATTGGATAAAGTATAAATTAGAGAATTACTATTCATAAATTATAATATAACATACGTTGTAGTATAAACTAGAAATTATAAATTAGAACTTACAATGCATAATCTAATTAATCATCTAAACTAATTGTGGCTCTATAGCACCTCAAGTGGCCCTTGCTTGAGCTTTTGCATCCACAGTATCTCTTCAATTACTTAACTCGGGAAAATATGTAACTCCAGTATCTTCTCTATTATATTCTAATCATAGGAAATTTTTTGAATAGGATGTAACAAAATTTATTTCAATCTAATGCATGCAAAAATCTAGTTGTTCATATTTTCTTGACATAGTACCCTCCTATATAAGGTCTATTAGAGTCCATTTATTCAAAAATTATAAACAAACTTAAAATAAAGTGTTGACTCTTCCATGAAAACGGGAAGAGGACCAAATCTTTTAACATAACATAAAATAAATACTAGTGAGAGCAAGAGTCTAGAAGTATAATTACACTATATCATTTGAGATAATTGTTATAACTTGGGAACATGCCCAATAGGACATCCCTTATTATAGCTATTATTCCATGTTGCAATAGACTTCTTCCTCCAAAATTTATTGAAAAGATGGAGTGACACATGGCCATCCATGTTCACATCCTCAAATCATCACCCGCATCTCATTCAAGAAATATGCACACGTTGTAGCAGATTAATTCCTTTGGCTATGTTGAACTATCATCCTTCTGTTGCGGGTTGAGAATCCTTTCAAATGTTGTGGGTTGACAAGTTCTTCAATGTAGGGTTTAGTCTATCTCTCAAGGAATTTCTTTATTGTTAATAACTATGATCAATCATGAAATTATACTAAACTCATAGATATTCAAAGTTAACACACAAATTCATCAATATAATATATATCATCTTCAAACACTTTGAAATACTTAAAGTATATGAAAAAGCTTTAGTATTTCTTTTGAAGTTTACCAAAAATGAGATAAAATCATGGAACTACAAGGAATTGGACATTCTTATGGCTCATAAGAAGACACTACTAGTCTTCCAATATAAAATTATGTGATTTGGTTCTCTCCTAATATTGTAACATCCCATTTGTGTAGTTTTTATAACCTTTACTTGCAGCTTGGTGTCTCTCTAAATGCCATACTTTTTTAATGTCACCTCGTTTGTGTTCCTCTATGTTTTGCAACTGCTTATGGCTAATGAAGGGATTTGAGACTTGTATGAAATTTGAAAATGAAAATTAAAGATGACAAGATATGCCTTTTGATTTCCCCCCCTAGACTTAATTTTTCTATTTATCCTCAAATTGCAAGGCATGGAGAGGATGAGGAAGATAGAATTTCAAAGCATTTGATATATTTGATGTAATAAAATTAAATGTGTACATGATCTTGAATTTTAAATAAAATTAGTAAGATTTAATGTTTACTCTTAATTAATAACAAGAAAAGTACTTGTGATGGTGTAGTGATGGAAAGGTGGTGTGTGAGTTGAATTGAGCATCGTCATGCAGCTACAGGGAAAAGAATTTGAAATGATAGAATTTTAATTTGAAGTATCGAGGGGAAATGTGTTGGAAAAGGAGCTCGGTATGATGATGGCATGTGTTTGAGAAGTTTGAATGATGGAAAGGAAAGTTGTAGTAAGTACCAAATCATTAATCGCAATCCTGAAGGTTGACGGTGGAGGTCATTAATTGAAGGAAGGGCGATGAAAGTTTAATTGGTGGTCATTGGCCTTCCATTGAAGACTTGATTTGTGATTAATAGGCATGAAGGATACATTGTGAATTTGGTTTATGTTCCAATGGGACAGCCGCATAGATTGTGGGTGTCTCTTTTTCCTTTAAGACCACCATGTGCTTGTCATTTCACTCCATCAAAGATGATGGAAACGCCTGTTTGTTTGCAGTCCATGAGAAAGCTATGGGATTTCTTTGGGAAAATTGGGTATGGGCACTTGAATTTTTTTTTCAAAGATTGGGATAGATTGGTTTTGAAGGTCATTCAATTGTTGCTAGGAGAGGAATTCATGACCACGACAGAGATATGGTGCACAAATGTGACATTGCAACTCATTTTTGTTTTTGTGTTGCTTGACTTGGAGGTACTGAAAGCTATGAATCTTTTAATGGTTCAAAAGTTGGTTTGGGAGAATTTGTTGGTCGTGGTCATCATTGTTGAATTGGGTGTGGGGCTCCCTCGCTCAAGAGACATGCACCAGGTGCTTCTACCTAGGGTGAGAGTGAAACAATATCCCTTTCTCTTGGATATCAAGGGTGATGCTCTGCAAAGGCATTGTGACAGGGCATGCTACAAGCTAATCTTCCTAAAGCACCATTTGTTTCTAGAACCATTAGGTGGGGTGGAATAACGTTGGAATTTTAGGGAGTACCTTCTTGTAGAAGGTGTGGAGTTGGACGGGTAATGGTCATAGGTGTGGCTTGGTGTTTTTATTTTGTGTAAGAAATCATGATTGGTGTAGGGTAGACTGTCTCTAAGTGGTGGTATGTTACTGCATATGTATTGTTTCCTAGCAGTATGGTATGGTGTTTGGTCTTTCTTGTTTGGGCTCATTGCATCTATTTCTAGGGTGGTTTCTGGGTGGCATTGGGGATGGGGTTCTCTTTCTAAAACTCTGCCAGTTGATGGGCTATTTTTGTAATATTTTGGAAAATCAATATAATCATATTTACGTATAAAAAAAAAGTACCAAATCATTAATGATGGAATGTGATGTTGCATGATATGCATGGTGGAGTGGAGTTGTTGTATTTCGGGACACCACAAGTGATATAAAACAATAAGTATTAGTGGCTATAGTTATAATGGTAGTGAACTAAAGATAAGTGCTACAAGTAGCAGAACAACATGTCCCATTTTATTGATGTGCCTTGGGTTTGTTGCTATAAGGCTCATGAACTTTGATTTGTACATCCAAAAATAATTGTTGGTGATGGTATATGATGCATGTGTGTGTATGTGATATGTTCTAATTATATGGGAAAAACAGGTTTTGAATGGACTTGAAACCATTTACAACAAGTTTTGAATGGACTTGAAATCATTTACAAGCTGGTTTTGATGGGGACCCAAAACCCACTAAAAGAATAACAAGTTGCACATGAAAACAACATAGCTAACTAGTAGTGAACCAACATTAAATCACCAAATGAACAACATGACTACCCAAATCTACACAAATCCAAAAAGGTTTTGAAGGGAACCTTAAACCCAAAACAACCAAGTTTTACAAGGGATATTGAACCCAAAACAAGTTTAGAAGGGAACCTAAAACCCTCTTATAGCTAGTTTACAGGGATCATAATCCCTCACAACAAACCAAGTTTTAGCGGGGACCTTAAACCCACCAAACTTTGCCTGCAATTGCTAGGTAGCAACAATCCAAACACACATACAAAAAAATTTTGATCCATCACAACCTGAATCAATCAAGCAACAAAATGAACACCACTTAAGAAACCAAAATAAAGAGCCAACAAAAACTTCCATATTGATGAAATTCAGCACTCATCACTTCAAACTTGCCTCTCTAGCTCTAAAGGAGAAGAAATTAAGAACATTATTTTCACAACAACAATCACACTCTAGAAAATGCACACTCCACCTCCATAGGAATGGCCTCCACCTCAAAAGGAGCAGCAGTAGAGAAACCTTGACCCAAACACCCACCTCCACCTCAAAAGAAGATGCCTCCACCTCGATAGGAGAACTTTCCACCTCTAAAGGAAACTCAAGGTCCAAGGAAAAAGTAGAAAATCCTACAAAAATAATGAACTTAGAATCCCAAGGTAGCATGAGACCAGACTAAGCCATCCCATATAGGAGGGTAGCCATAAGAGCAAACAACAGAGGGAAAAACTCCCTAACCACACCACAAGAGGACACCCTACCAAAGAAGAGGGCAACCACTACTTTCACTAGCCAAAAGAACAACTGGGACAAGAAAAAAACCTTAAAGCAATGTCCAACCAACATCATCTCAGCAACAGAAAAAAATAAATGACCAAACAACAATGCCAAAATAAAGGCATCCAAGAACAAATAGATAAACAATAGTGCCATCACAATAGTAGAACATAGGCAAGGGGGGAAATCTTCCACAAACATGCCAACACCCACAATAACAACATGGAGGGAAAACCGCCACTCCATCACAATCTCAATAGTAGAAAAATCAATAAGTCCAACCCTCTTGTCATAACCCAATTTTATTGCATATTAATTATAATATGGTAAATTGAATTATTGAAGAAACTCAATAAATATTAAATGGAAATATTGGAATTTTCAAAAATTGAATGAAGAAGTTGACTGATGTTGACTTTGCAAACTTTTGGAAATTATTTTATATGTTACCAAGAATTGAATGTTACTAATAAATTTGCAAGTGCAAGTGTGTGCAATAGCAGGGTGACAAGTTGAAGGATGAGAACATGGTTGAAGTAGGATTGTTTAGCCAGATCGAGCAGTAAGCCAATTAGAATCTGGGTACACACACCACAAATGGCATGATGACTTGCATTTGAATCAATTTGCATATATAAGAGAACAAAATTTCCTAACTCAAATCGTCTCTATTATTGAAATTAATGGCTTGTAGATTAAAATTTGTCTACTTAAACTCTAGTTTTGAAGAAAACGAAAGTGAGTATTGTAAAGAATAATTAAAAAGGATAAGATATTTAATTATGTGGAAATTAAGTGCAAAGAAAAAAATCATTTTTAATATATATATATATATATATATATATATGCTCAAAGTTCCTTACTTTAAGTAATAGTGTATGGAAATTATAAGCCATTCCAAACAAACAACTTATACATGAATGCATATATAGATACATATGCACACACACACACACACACACATATATATACACACATATATAAACACACATTATTTGAATACATGGTAAATATGAATGAAGTCATATTAAATACATACATGTATATATGTGTGTGTGTGTGTATATATACATACACATTCAAATTTATATCGAATTCAAAGTTGATAAACAATATATTCTAAATCAAATTGTTTGAAATGAAGAATAAATCATAAGGAAAATCCACTAAGGATGTGGATTGTCACCGTCTTAATGACAATAATCAAATCCAAACGTGGTCGACAACATGGCAATAATGCCATTGCCTAGAAAAAATGCAAAGACAATGTATTGTTTCCATCTTTTTAGAGGAATAATTGCACAAAAAAGTAGAGAAGAGAGGAAAAATCTAGGGGATTCGATAGGAAAAAGTAGAGGATGAACTCAAACAGACAAAATTTGAGGAAAACACCACCAAAAGTTTAATTTGGAGGTAAATCAACCTCCTCTTTTTGCATAGACTTAGCTTTAATACTATTATTGAATCAAGCAAGAAATAATCTTTCCTTTTCACCGAATGATTTTATAGTGCAGTATAATGAGTGGTTGTTGTCTGTGATATGTATCGGCCTTGGGCCGAATGTATTAAGGTCGCCAACCCACTATGTGGAAGTCGCATGGCCTACGGCCTGTTAGTTGGAAAGTATAATGAATTTTAAGCCTTCGCGGCTGTGAGCAAGTTAGGCCAAGGCTTGAAGCCTTATGGGATCAACCATAATTTCTAATAGATAAGATAATGCTAAGTCTTGAGAAGGCTACAAAAATTATTCCATATAACTGTGTCTTTTGTAAAAATTGTTCTTTGTAAAGAATCAAATACAATCCTATGGGAAGACATGAACTCTCTGTTTTGTATTTCTCTTATTTTTATCTGTGCTTTTTATTGAATGGGTCAATAATAGAAAAGGGGCATATTCAAATGTTTTTAGAGCATTGTATGTGCATGTATGTTGATATTTTGTGTGAGCCAACTTCATTCGAGAGGAACAATGGTATGAATTTAAGCTTGAGACACATTAAGCCTTGCTTGGGTTGATCTAGAAGATTGACAGGATGATTTCCTTAATGTAAAATGGTAAAGACATAAGTCTGCATGTTGTATGTTGTTGCATGCATGGGATAAACCAGTAAGACCATAAGGGAAATTTTAAATATAACTTTTGATGCTAAGAAAGAAAGCACCTAACCATTGAGATTTGGTCGAATCTAGGGCAACCTTAGTTTGTTTGTTGCAGCCAGGATAGGAAAGAGTATTGTTTGAGCCTAGAACTTCTATGCCTTCTTTGATTGAAATATTTGCTCAAGAATTTCATCGACAAACATGTCAAGCTTAGTTTTCTTTATAATATTAAAGTTGCTCATCGAATTTCTAGTGATGAAAGTGTTCAAGATCTGAATAATAGACATTTTGTCCTTATATACATGAAGTTGGGCTATTTGATTTGTTTATTTTTCAATACATTGTGGAAAACCCGTTATATTTTTAAATAATGAACATTTTCTTGAAAAGTGATCTTTTAACATGTCAACAACTTGAGATCAACAAAGTGACATTACTTGTCTTTAAACATAAATGTTTAGTTTGAAATAGTACTTGTTTTGTTTAAACAATGAATGTTCATACATAAACAACTACTTTTATAATTGTTTAGTAGGAAACAATACTTGTTCTACTTAAAAAATGAATGTACATAGGTGAGCAACTTGTTTTATGACTTTTTAATAGGAAACAATACCTATTTTTGTTCAAACAATGAATATACATATGTAAACAACCTGCTTCATAACTATTTAGTAGGAAATTGTACTTGTTTTACTTAAATAATGAATGTTCATATGTAAACAACTTGTCTAATGACTGTTTAGTAGGAAACAATACTCATTCTGCTTAATAATGAATGTTCTAATGTAAATAGAAATGTTTGAGTATCACAATTGTTAGAATGCAATAATAGTATGTGTGAAACTATTAGCATAGACTTGTTCAGATTCTTTATTTTTGACAAGAAATGTCAAATGGAATACTATTTTAAGATTGCAATCTGAATTTTATAATTATTTTAAAATGTATGTACAAATTTTAAACGTAAGTAGGCACATGTATGTGTATGCACATAGACTTCGTCTATCTACATACATATACTTGTGACATACCTTCATTTGTTTTTAGTACATTTTTAAAAGGAAAATGCTTAAGATGATAAGTAGAAAATAGTCATAAGAATGATGTGAGTGATTTTTGAATTACTTCGTGAATCATAAATCTGATTTTTGTTTAGAGTATAAATTAGTATTTTTTTTCTTCTTTGAAAGATATTTGTGAAAGAATATTTTAAATACTTGAACTAAACAGTGATGCCTTAGTTGACTAGAGCACCTATGGGTAGATAGCTGATATGAGATGTATAGTAGAAAGTTACCTTCTAGGATGGGTGCCAAAATGGAGTTCAGAGAGTATAGGTTTGCTTTACCATAACCTATTGTTTGTTGTTGTTGCAACACATTTATTATGCTTGGCCAAGCAATATAGTTCATTATGTATGTATGAACTCTGTGATTTCACTCTTTTCCATTCCTAGCATAGATCTTGTATTTTCTTTCCTAACTTGTAGATAGAATTTGCATGTTGATGTATGGGCACACACCAGATTACACCTTGTAGATTGTTCTCTTGCTAAAATTTCTATGCAGGGTTGGGCATTCTTCACATTGGAAGAATTTTGGGGAGCGTAAGCTTTGTGGTTGGGCGGTAAAGCGCTTCAACCATGTTCTCGTCCACCAGTGGAGGCAAGCATCAAAGAAGAACCTTAGTTGTTCACAAGACTATTATAGTCTATGATGTAACTTGATGCAATACATTCATGTACTTGATGGAAAATGTATAATGTAATGACTTTGAGGCCTTAGGAGCCAAGTCAAACCTGATATTGTAATTTGACTTTTGAAGTGAATATATAAATCATTCACTCATTTTAAATGGACATGTGTAGCTATGATTGAATTTAGCCACTAGTTATGTCTTTTTAATTTAAAATATATTCATGTGTCAAATACAATAATGTTAATTAAGTAATAATTTAGGATGGGTTATTACACCTCTTGAGACCAAAAGAACCCATGGCCATAAATGACCAAGGGAGCTGCAAGGGAAAAGCACCATAAGAAGAAGGAAATAGCCCACCCCACACTTTGGGACAGAACCCTGGAAGGAAAGGATACAACATAAAGAACAAAAACCAACGAGAAACCAACAACCAAGGATGACCCCAAAAAAGAGTAGTAACACCCATGAGGAAAAAGGGCCCAACACAGGTGCCTGAAAATCCAGCATAAGCAAAAAAATACCACCCACCAAGCTTGAAACAAGTGCCAAAAGGAAACAACAACACCACCGCTTCCCAAAGGGACACCAAAAGAAAATAGCCCTGTAACAACGCTACTTGCTAGACCAAAGACAATAGCCAAAACCACCCCAATTGAACCCAGTAGGGTGGCAGTAACAACCAAGCTAGTATAAATCCATTTTCCTCATTAGCATCATCTCCATCCTCACCATCAATGGCCCTAGAATTCGAATCCTCCACTCCACTCCTCTTCCCACTCTACTCCATTTCTTCACAGGCTTATGTATAATTATTTTTTATGTGATATGTTAGTGTAAGAATATATACATGATATGCATTAGTAGATGAGTTGGTTGACTCATCTACAAATGTATGATGTGATGTTTCAACCTTCTATGCATTTTTTATATGTAATTTTGAATTGAATTGTTGTTGCAGATTATGTAAAAACTCCTCCTTTTGTAATGGATTTTTGTGTAGCTTGAGTATGTGTCCATTGACCAATAATGAGAATCATGTTGAATCTATGGTAGTTAACTAAACTACTAAATTTTGAAAAACATGCTTAATTTCATAGGGGCCAAGCTACCTTGTTTGTAATTTTCCTTTATGGTCTTTATACTATGAATCATAAAGTAATGCCCAATCTCCTTCATTGAATTCATTAGTTTTAATAAACTATTCATGTCATTTGATCCTTTTCTTTTGTACAATTTATGTATGGTGTATTGCTTCCATTCTTATCTCATCCAAGGCATTAAGATCATGTATTCTTTCCTTTTGAGCTTTAGATAGGTCCATTCCAAGATCTACTACTGTTCTAAGTGTTTTATACTCAAACTCAATTGGAAGGATAACCTTTTTCCCATACACTAATTTATATGGTGTGAACACTATTATGGTCTTCCAAGTTGTCCCATATGCCCATACAACTTCAAGTAGTCTCGTTGACTAGTCTTTCTGATGCAGTTGAACTGTCTTTATTAGAATAACTTCTATCTCCATGTTTGTGACTTATACTTTCCCATTGGCCTATGGATGGTAGGGAGTTGATTTTTGATGCCTAATTTCATACTGCTTGACTAATTTATCAATTAAGTTAGAAGTAAACTATAATCCCTAGTCTGTGACTATTTCTCTAGGAACACCGTACCTAGTAAAGATTTCTTCATAAAGGAATTTGGGAAAATTGTCATCTCTGACAAAATAAAATGCTTTAACCTCCACCCACTTTTTGAGATAGTTTGTGCAAACTAAAATATATTTTTTGTTGTTAGATGTTGGATCTATTGGACCAATGAAATTCAATCCCTATTTGTTAAATGGTGCAATGACCAATTGTGGCTAGAGAGGCATTTCATCACTCCTATTAGGTTTTCTCATCCTCTAGCATTTGTAACATCTCTTGGTATATTTGGCTACATCCTTGTGAAGCATAGGCTAGTAGTAACCAATGGTTAAGATCTTTATAGTTTTCCTCTTGGTTGCAAAGTGACCTCCATAAGGCTTATCGTGACAAGCCTTAAGAATATCATATACTTCATTCTTCTTGATACATCTTCTCATTATGTTGTTTGGCCTTGTATAAAAGAGATAACCATCCACCCACGAATAAGGGAATTTGTGTTCTACCAAATGGAATTTTTCTCTTAGTGAGAGATATGGAGGTGTTCTTTCTATAACCAAATAATTGGCTATATTTGCATACCAAGGTGTTTGCACAAAGAGGGAAAAAAAATGTTCTTCTAAAAAAGAATCATCCACTACTTCTTCTATTGATTTGATTTGCAATATTGAAATGAAATCAACCACTATGCTTGCTTTCCCTAGTTTATCCATAATGGTAATGTTGTATTCTTATAGTAACAATAACCGCCTAATAATCCTTTCATTGCCCATTGGTTTGTTCATTAAATATCTTATTGTTGTGTCGTTTTTATGAAGAAAAAAAAAAGAATATCCAATGATATAATCTATAAACTTGTTAATGGAATATACCACTATTAATATTTCATTCTCAGTAACTATGTAGTTGAGCTCGACAACCTGAAGATTTTTACCAATATAGTAAATTGCATTCTCAATATTTCCTTCTTTTTGTCCTAGGACAACACCTATAGAAAACTCAGAAGTATATTTATGTATATGGAAATGGAGTGTCCAATTAGTCCCTCTCATAACAAGTGTCCTTATGAGAGCTACTTTAAGGGCTTCAAAATTTTCTTGGAAGGTAGTATTCCAGTTGAATTCGATATCTTTAGATAAAAGAACAAATAGGGGGGTTGATATTTTACTGAAATATTTGATAAACCTCCTGTAATATCTGGCATAGGCAAGGAAACTCCTTCCATAATTTTGCTTATGGGGAATAGGAAAAGTGGAAATTGCCTCAATTTTGTTTGGATCTACCTAAATTTGTTGGCAATTTGATTTTCATTAATTTCAAATAAAGATCTAAGTAATATTAGTTGGTGAGATTGTTAATGGATGTCAAAAGGGATATTTTGGCCAATCATGATGGTCATTAGTGTCAAGTGGTCTTGCTTTGAATGACACATATGAAGTTGCAAGGAAAGCCTTGAAGAACTACATAAGTTCAGGATTCAGGCCTCAGACTTACTCTATACAACTTACTAAGAGAAGAAAGAGTTAGTTGTTTTCAACTTAGTTTGAAAATTTGTCAGGCATAGGGCTTCAGTGTTAAGGCATAATCCTTAATGCCAAACTGTGAACACTGAAGTCATTTTCGGATGTCCGGGTTCGGGGTTCCTTCATACCTCTTTCATCACTTTTAGTTGCTAGATTGGAAGACATAAGAATGCTTTTAGCATTCTCTACTCATAAAGGATTCAAATTCTATCAAATGGATGTCAAGTCTACTTTCTTAAATGGGAACCTAGAAGAAGAAGTTTACATAGAACAACCTAAAGATTTTCAACTATTAAAAGAAGATTATGTTTGTAGATTGAAGAAAGCACTATATGGTCTAAAATAGGCACCTCAAGCTTGGTATTCAGATTAGACCAACACCTACAACAACATGGATTCAATAAGTGATGTGCATATAGCAATCTATACTTCAAATATGAAGGTGAACATATTATAATTGTTGTTGTGTATATAGATGACATTATTTTTGGTGGCAACAATGACAAAAATTTTATAGAATTTGTTGTCCAAATGCAAAATGGGTTTGAGATGTCTATGCTAAGAGAACTTTATTTCTTCCTTGGTCTACAAATGGCACAAATTGATGAATGGATATTCATATCTCAAACTAAGTATGCTAAGAAGATGCTCAAGAAGTTTGGGATGGAAGATAGTAAACTAGTTGGTACCCTTATGATAACTAGATGTAAATTAAGCAAGATAGATGAATCCCCATATGCAAATCAGACCATGTATAGATCAATGATAGGTAGCTTGTTGTACCTAACTGCATCAAGACCTAATATCATGCAAGAAATGTGCATGGTTGTAAGATTTCAAGCCGCTCCTAAAGAGTCTCATGTCAATGTAGTAAAAAGAATTTTCAAATATATCCAAAGCACTTGTAATTGACTATGGACTGTTGTATCCCAAAGGTGAAGATTTCACTTTGAAACCATATAGATATGTTGATTGGGTGGGAAGTGTGCATGATAGAAGAAGCACTAGTGGTGGTGCATTCTTTCTTGGAAACAATCTTGTTTCATGGCTAAGAAAAAAGTAAGAATCGGTTACTCTTTTTATAATTGAAGCAGAGTATGTTGCAATAGTGGCACGTTGTACTCAAGTGTTGTGGATGAAACCAACACTTAATATACATCAAGGTAGAATACAAATAACCTATCTCTATTCTTTATGATAATTCAAGTACCATAAATATATCAAAGAATCCAGTGATGCATTCTACTTGGCCATGCATATCTCAATCAAGTATCAATTTTTAAGAGAAAAGGTAGTAGATCAAGAAGTCAACATGAAATATGTGCCAACCATGGAACATGTTGTAGACATATTTACTAAGCTGCATCTTCCCAAAGAGCAATTTGAATACTTGAGGCAAGAATTGGGAGTGGTTTCTCCCACATCATATCACTAAATCTTAGTGATAGGGCATGATTCTAGGGGGAGCTTCACAAAAACTTTATTTATCCCTAAAAGATGAGAGACAAGGAAAGTTAGGTATGCATGATTTTATAAATTTATAATGACTTGATGGTTGCAAATTCTTGGACACATTCTTTCACTTTGCATGGTATGTCAAAGGGGAAGAACATGAGAAGGAACAAGGTGCTCAGACACAATCCCTTTTCCATTGATGTCAAAGTGGGAGAAATAGAGAAAAATGCTTTGTGTTTTTCAAAAGGGGAGACAAGACTAAGGGGGAGAATGGTTGCTGAGAAGATGTTTGTGAGGAGCATTTAGTTTTTTCACCAATGCCAAAGGGGGAGATTGGTGGCAATTCGATTGTCATTGATGTCAAAAGGAGATCTAAGTAATATAAGTTGGTGAGATTATTGATGGATGTTAAAAGGGAGATTTTGGTCAATCATGATGGTCATTGATGTCAAGTGGTATCACTTTGAATGGTGCATATGAAGTTGCAAGGAAAGCCTTAAAGAATTGAGGAATTTTGGACTTCAAGCCTCAAGCTTACTCTATACAACTTGCTAAGAGAAGAAAGAGTTAGTCATTTTTAGCCTAGTCTGAAAAGGTATTAGGCATCGAGCTTTGACATTAAGGATTATGCCTTAATTGAAAGTGATGAAATGGGTATGAAGGAACCCCGAACCCTGACATGTGAAAATGACTTTGGTGTTTTGTTGTTTGGCATTAAGGTTTGTGCCTTAACAGTTTGTTAGGTATGTAGTATGCGAGAGACCTGAACTTTGACACTCGAAAAGGCTTCAGGGATTGTGGGTCAGAAGGTTGGATTATGCCTTATGGAAAGGAAAGTATACAGTAGATAGAAAGCCTAAAGGCCAACACCCGAAAGGGTTAGGTCAACTAACATTTTGTGAAGGAAGTGTTCAGGCATTACAAAGTGGTAAGAAGGTTTATGCCTTGTCAAAAGCAAAGAAAGAGGAAAGAAATATGTGTGAAACCTGACATTTGATACCTCAAAGGACTCATTAGAGTTTAAAGTTTTGGTGGTATGTCTTATGGTTTGCATGTAAAGCGGTTTCGAGGTGATAAATGGTAAAGGGTAATTCCAATGGTCGAACCTCGACAGATGAGTAAAGAGATTTAGACTAAAGTGTTTAGACTTGCTTCCTAAGATCTACTAAGCACCTCAAGCATAATGTAAGGTGAATACATGACACCCGAACCCTGATGGAAAGGAAAGACAAGGTTGGCAATAATGAAGAAGTATTTTTTCCATTTCGTAGGAAGCTTGTGTTGACCAACATTAACAAGCATGGAAACATAAAGAGGCGACACATGGAAACTGTTGTTTGGACCATGAAGCTCAAGGAATTTAAATATTAACCAATAGATCATGGTGTGATCAATGACCAACAGTTAAAGATTTGTTTTTGACAATGCCTAGGTGGAAAAATGGTGGAACTTCCAGTTGGTGAATGTGATTGTGGCACAAAAAATGAAATTGATCATTGAAAATACTCTAGTGATATGTTTGTTGATTGATTGGAAGAAGTGGATGACTTCATTAATGCACAACCTGTCACAAATTTTGGAAGAGGTCAATCAAGCATGAATGTCGTCAAATGCATTTAAAACCCTAATATTGTTTTACACCAAGATAGAGAATGTAATGTATAAGATTGGTATGTGTTGAAGAATGAAGTAGTGTGTATGCATTCAATGAGCACATAGTGTGTTAGGAGAAGAGTGAAGAGAGGAGAGGAAATGATTAAAAAGCAAAGAAAATATTGAGTAGTTGCAGATTGATTCTATAACATAGAATTGGATTCATTTGAATCATATGTAAGTAAAGTCGTTGCTCCACATACTTTCATTGTAAATATGATTGGTTGGTGCCATCAGATAGTTGGGTTGGTGCTTAGATTAGGGAGTGGGTGCTTCCTTAGAGTTGGTGCTCTTAAATCAGGGGATTGGGGTCTCCTTAGGGTTGGTTCCCTTAAACATTGTAACCAATGAGGTTATATTGTGAGGCTAAATTAAGATAGTAGATCCTAGCATCATTTCCCACCATGGTTTTTCCCATATTGGGTTTTCCAAGTACATATGGTGTTATGAGTATTGGTGTGTGTGATCTCTGCATATTTTCTTAATCTACATAACAAGGGTTAAAATAAAAAATTTAATTGATCTACTAATTCCCTCCCCCTCTCAGTAGATAGTTGTATTCCAACATAATTCCCCTATTGGACACAAAGTTCCCCAAGACCACTCCTTCAATCATCATTGTTGTGCAGTTTTGCACACACGCCCCACCGAAAGTGGGGACCCTCTTTTTGCTCTGGCTTTTGGTGTCTTTTGGCCTCTTAATTTTATCGATTTCATTATCTTTGGAGGACCTTAGATGTTCATCTTGCTTACCCAAGTGATTTCCCTAGGTTGCACTTTGAAAAAACTAAGTTCTGAGCAAAATCCGGGTTTTTACCCCAATCCAGGATTTTTTGGTCCATCCGAATTTTCCTGGATTCTGCTCAAAGTTCGGCTCTATGCAAAAATCCGGGATTTTCCGGTCCATCCGGATTTTCCCGGATTCCGTTGATTTTCTGGAATGTGCCAAAAGTCCAGAATTTTGTGTCATCCGCGGAAATCCGGTCCGGCTGGTTTTTTCCGGATTTTCTGGAAACTTTGTTTTTCGAAAATATTTTTCAAAATGGATTTTTTAAATGCTCCACGAAAGTGAAAATTCTTGAAAAAACATTTGAAAATAAAGTTTCCAAAAATGAAAAAAATTCAAAAATGGAAAGTTTCCTTTTAAAAATGTAAGTTTTTTTTAGAAAAGGCCAAGGTTTTATTCAAATTTAATTTGGACATACGGGCTATTAATGATGATATCTTTTTTTCAAGACTAAACAAATATTAAAAGGGGGACTTGCATATGGATTTGTGCCAAAAGAGGGGAATCTGGAAATGTTCAATTTAAATTTTCAAAGTGGGACTTGCCTAAGAATCCGTGCCAAAACTGTCTACAGCTGGAGGACTTTCTGGAAGACATGCGAATTTGATCTTGTTGGAGATCGTAGGCCGACATGGATAATATTCATGCATTTAATACAAATCTTGTCCTATTTTGAAATTCTCCTGGCCGACCTGTTTTGAGGCCAGTTATTATTGTAAAATCTAATTAGGCCAACTTGTTTTGAGGCCAGTTATTATTGTAAAATCTGATTAGGCCAACATGTTTGGGGTTTTCTATAAATGGCATTTTTGCCTCATTTGTAAGGGGGTAGATAGATATAATAGAGAACATAGTGTGAGATTAGGAAAAGATTAAATACAAGCGAGTTTAGCAATAGTTGGAGTTAGGAGTTAGCTTCTTTCAAGCAAATGCTATAACAGAACATTGGAATTGTTGTTGGAGTTTGGTGATTCAATACAATTGAAGGCATTGTGATTTTCTGGTGATCTCTTTTGTGTTGACTTGTCTTGCATGGTTCTTATGATTCAGTCTTTCAGATTGCTCAAGGTCATTAGATTTAGATTTAAATATGATTCAATGATGTTTATGATTTAATGTTTAAAGTGTTTGCAACAATCCCTGGTCCATACTTTTTTTAGCTAGCTGATTGTTAGTTGCTTTGCAAAGTTAGCCTAGACCTTTATATTCATTATGCTTGGTTCAATTGTGGAGATTTATTCATTTCAACTGCAATTGGGTTGTCTTGGGTGAATGTTCATGATCTGAAAATCTTTAAAACCTTAGAAGATTGCACTGTTTCTATAAGATTGTAGATTTATCTTGGTCAAGCAGAGATTGGTTTCATTGGGATTGGTCTATTTCAATTGTTTATCATTTGCATTGTTAGTCTTAGAAATAGTTTAGATTTAGAAATTTCTCTAAACCCTTATCTCTTTTGCTGTTTATTTTGAATCTGGGTTAGTTTTAGGATTGAAAGCATCACCATATTATTGCATCTGATGAAAATTCACCTCTAGTATTGTTCATTTGTAAGGCCCCTTGTGATTACCAACATTCTCACATATTATCTGAGTTGTTTATGCATTGTCATGACTTGACACCCGAGAGACCTTGGGGTGATTTTCAGCAATTTATTGTTGAGGATTATCTTTGAAGAGAGATAGAATATCATTTTCTATCTGAGTTGTTGCTGTGCAGAAAACACCATCAACAATCATCATGAAGTATTTTTCATGATTTAAAGAGAAGTTGTGATCTTAACACCTTTGAAGGAATTTCTCCAAATTATTTAATGCTTCCTCATAAGAGTTCCCATAAGTGGTGGAATCATGTGCCAAATCTGATAATATGCTCAAGACTACTCTCTCAAGTGTTGCAAGTGCATTACACAATCCAAATGGTAAAATTGAATAAGCATATGTACTACATGGGTAGGTAAAAGTGGTTTTGTCCTAGTCTTATGGAGCTATCTTTATATATTTTTACCCACTGAACCCATATAGAAAGGAGAATTATTTCTTACCTATTAGTGAATCCAACACTTGATCAATAAATGGAAGAGGAAAGTGATCCTTCCTCCTTACTACATTTAACTCCCCATAATCTACACATACCATCTATTTACCTCCTTTCTTTGGCACAATCACTAATGGGGAAACCCATCGACTGTCTGATATGGGATAAATGAACCTTGCATCCAACAATTTCTACAACTTTTTCTTTACTATGTGTCACACAACTAGGTTCATTCTCCTTTGTGGTTGCCTAATTGGCATGTAGCCTTCATCAATATAAATTTTGTGCATGCATAAGCTAGGATCTATGTCTTTCATATCATGATAAATTCTCATACATTTTTTTTTGTGTGAGCTTGTGGTATTGTAAGCAATGCAAATTACTAGGAGACTCTCAATTTATTATCGACATTTAGTGTTTTCCCTTGTGTGATTTGCATGGTTATGGTAGAAGTCGTGATGAAAGAAACATCTAGTCTTGATAGATTGAGGTTGAAAATGTGTGGAAGTAGTGTACAAAATAGTTGGGAAGTGGAATCAAATACATTTGTAGGTATGATGTTATGTGCTAGTGCCAAAGGGCTTGGGGAGCCATGCACTTGGGGGCTAGAGGGTTGATTTTGTATGTCATATTTTTGTATACCATATCTTTTTTTATGTATATATTTTTTATGTATAGATAAACATATAGATATGCAGTCACCACATTTTGACACAATATATATATATATATATATATATATGATATTTTTTATTGAAAGCGTGGTGTTCTTATGTGTACTTTTGTTTCATGTATGATATGTGATGGATTTATGTTTATGGATGTATGTTTATATTAGATGCTATCATGACTTAATAAACACACATTGGATGTATGGTTAATAAAATAAAATGATGATCTAATGCCTAACCAAAAGATGTTAATCAAATACTATCAACAAATACACTGTAACATAATAAAATACATGTATATATAATTCCTAATTAAATAAATTAATTACATACACATTTTTACATCATAAAATATAAAAAGATAACGTGTTAATGAAGAAATGTCATAGCATAATGAACTATGATCCCTAAAGAGTGACAAGTGTCATATGTATGCTAGATAGACTCTATGCATAGTATCAACGAAGATGCATTACATTAATAGGTTCTTTTAGAGGCGTATTATCCATAGACGATAGTCCATATGCACCAAAACCATACAAAAATGTGATTATGTAAGGATCTAACCAATTAGGGTTGAACTTCTCCTTTTGATCAGGTAGCACATTTACATTTCTTTGATTCTCATAGAGAATGAGATCACCTACCTTGAAAATATGAGAAAGGACACCTTGATTGTAATGCTTAGAAAGAGATCATTGATAAGCTTGGAGATGTTTGAGGGCCTGCAATCGACACTCATTGAGAAATTCAAGTTGGTTTAAACATTCATCATGATAAGTGTCATCATCAATCAACTCTTTAAGGGAAACTTACAAAGATATAATTCCAACTCTAAGGGCATGGTAACCTTGAAACAATACATGAGGTTGTATGGGGTTGTACCAATAGCCATATGAAAACTTGTGTGATAGGACCACAAGGTGTACACCAGTATTTACTATGTTTATTCACTATTTTTAGAAGAATCAACTTAAGAGTTTTATTATATGCTTTAGCTTGGCCATTAGATTGAGGATAATATGGTGTAGGAATTGATGTTGAATATGATTTTTTTCTAAGAATTACTTCACCTCTTTGTTCTTAAATGATATACCATTATGAAAAACAAGGATATAAGGCAACTTGAAATGATAAATAAAATTATTCAAAAGAAAGCTTCATATTGCTTCAACATTAGTGGATTGAAGTGGAACAACTTCAGCCCATTTCGTAAAGCAGTCAGTAGCAGTAATGATGAAGATATTCCCTTTAGAAGGAGGTGATATTTTACAATAATATCCAACCCAAATTTTGTGAATGGCCAAGGAGAGGTTTGATTTTGAAGTTCTTGTACAAGAGCTCGAATAGGATTACTATGTTGTTGACATTGAGGGAATTTCTTGATAAAGGAAAAGGGTTCTTGCTCTATTGTTTTCCAATAATATCTCATGTGAATCAATTTACGGACTAAGTATTTACCACCGAAATGTCCACCCCTAGAGCTCGAATAAGCTTCTTGAAGGGAAAGAGGTATTTTAACCTTAGTGTGACACCAAAGAAGAAGAACATTATAAGAATTTTGATAAAGAATATTAGATAAAATAATATATCGAGCTAAAAAAATTTGTATCTGAGTGTGAGCATTTTTAGTCACATTGTCAAGAAAATTTCTAGTCTCTAAAGATAATTGTAAATGTGAGAATACCATTCCCCCGAGTCTATGTGAGCACACACAAGACCATCAAGTTTAGGTTGATCTGAGACAATAGGAGAGCAAAGAATGTGAACCAAAAAGTGATACTCTTCTATACCATCGTCCAAAGATACAAGGGAGGTTGCACTCACCATTGCATTTGTGTGACAATTTTCTCTCCTAGGGACATTGCCTACTGTGAAAGAATAGAAATGATCATGAAAGGATAAAACCATATCCTGATACTAAGAGAGCTTATCCTGCTTTGCCTAATACGTTCCCATGATTTGATTTACAATAAGTTTAGAATGACCATGACTATGAATGTGTTTAATGTTTAATGTTATCCCAATACACAAGTTGGTAATAAGGGCTTCGTACTTGGTGGTATTATTAGTGCAATGAAATTCCAATTGAAAGGATAGAGGAATCATCTTACCTTCAGGTGAGATTAAAACTACACCTACCCTAGAGCCAATTTGGCATCTCGACCCATTGAAGTACATCTCCCATATAGATTCATTATCTAATGTGAATAAATTTGCATCTATAAATAAATATAAATTAGGGAAGGAATGGGATGAGGGGGCTTCTGCCAATTGATCAACAATAACTTGACCTTTAATTGCTTTTTGAGTTATGAATTTGATATCAAACTCAAAGAGTAACATTACCCATTTTTCTAACCTTCCCGAAAGATCATTTTTAGTAAACAAACATTTAAGAAGATTACATTTTATAATAGCATGGGTTTCAACATGGAGAAGATAATGTCGTAGTTTCTACATTGCAAAAACAATAGTTAGGCATTGTTTCTCCATGGTAAAGTATCGAGTTTCATAATCAATCAAAATATGAATAATGTAGTAGACAACTCTTTCTCTACCATCATCATCATCTTGAGCTAATAAAGTTGCTAAGACATGAGGTGATGTAGAGATATAAATTAAAAAGGGTCTATCCTATATAAATGGCATCAAGATAGGAGGATTGGCCAAATAAATTTTGATTGACTCAAAAACTTTTTCACACTCATCATCCCATCGAAAGTGGAAACATTTCTTCAAAAAACACGTGAATCGAAGGGTACAATCAACCAAATGAGATACAAATCTATGAATTTCCTAAATCTTCCCCTATGAACTACATAGTTGAGAGATGTTTTTCAAAGGAGGCATTTTAATGATTGCATCAATTTTATTTGTGTCGACTTCAATTCCATGATGAGGGACAATATATCCCAAAATCTTGTTGGCATCTACATTGAAGACACAATTAAGAGGATTTAGTCTCATCTTATAGAATCAAAGCCTTTTAAAGATAAGACAGATTCTCAAAATGATCTTGATAATTTGTGGACTTGGCCAAGATATCATCGATGTAATCTTTTAGGATCTTGTGAATGAAATCGTGAAAGATAAGAGTCATTGCCTGTTGGTAAGTTTCTCTAGCATTATTTAACCCAAACGACATGACTACATAATAGAAGATACCCCAAGGGGTAGTGAAGGTTGTCTTACACTGATGTTCTAGGTTAATATGAATTTGATTATAGCCTGAGAAGCCATCCATAAAGAACAATAAGGCATGGCCTACAGTCGAGTCTACAATCATATTGATATTAGTGAATAAAAAATAATCCTTAAGATAAGCCTTATTGAGGTCACAAAAAATATATGCAAATACAAATATGACCATCAAGTTTACTAACAATGATGATATTTGATATCCAAGGTGAATAGTCAATAGGATGGATAAAACTAGCTTTTAGGAGCTTTTTTTTATCTCAATCTTGACTATTAAAGTGACCTTGGGATTCATCTTACAAATATTTTATTTGATAGGCTTGGCATCAAGACATAAAATGATATTGTGAACCACCACAAACTCACCAATACTAGGCATGTCCTCATATGACCAAGAAAAAATATCAAGATGAGAATGTAATAAATCAACATGTTGTTTATAATCTTCCGAAGAAAGACATTTTGCAGTCTTAATTACTTTTTCAGAAGATTTAGGATCCATGAAAACATTGGAAGTATCCCCCTTAAGGAGAGAACTAGGGTCTTCAGGATGAGATATATGAGTGCTATCACTCACATGTTAGATAAAGGGGCCTTCTCATTGATACTCATAATGGATTATCCAAAGTATGCTTGTTTATTCAAGCAATACAAGAATCATCATTTATAGTGATAAGAAGGAAAATGAGAGTAGGAACATGAGAATTCTTTTAGCACTTATTTTGAAGAGGAAACATCTAGAGGAACTTCATTAAATTCAACCTTGTTTTCAATAAATTTAGGATGAACTAATTAAACAGGAGGAGGCTTAGTGGAAATCATGTTGACATTCAACCATGGTTTCCTCTTAGATTTCATATGATGGTATGCAAGTATTATATTATTCTTACAAGGATCAAACTATATGGGTACTTTAATACCTTTATGTCCACAAGTGTTACCTCCATAACCATATTTAGACAAGAGATTGAAACCTAGACCATAATGTTTTTGCAACACCTAGGAAGGAGGAGGATCAATTTAAAGAGAGTAATCCCAAATATGAGTACCATAATCCCTTATAGGGCATAATCATCCTTCTTAGTGTGAATGCAAACACTAGCCTCTTTAACAAAAGCATGATTATCTTCCTCAGTAGAGGCACGATCATCTTCCTCAGTAGAGGCACAATCATCTTCCTTAATAGGAGCATGATCATTTTCCTTAGTGGGAGGACAATCAACTTTCTTGATAGAGGTGTATGAGATTGTTAGAATGTCTAGGTGGATAGAGTCTACTTTGCACTCTTCAATAAAATATTCATTAAATTACAAGGACCCCAAATCATCACCAAGACATGCATTTGATTCAAAAGTAGAAGAGGTAGGCTTAGGATTCTATGCTTCGGGATGATTCCCTAGGGACATCCATCTCAAGGGTGGATTTCGAGATAGGAAATACCAAAGTAGATGTCAACACATTAGAAGATAACAAAGGATTTTTTTTTAAGTAAAAGCAACCGAGGCTCAACTAGTAGTTGTCATCTCACAAAGGTGAATAGAATTAGGGGCAACCTTGATTGTGACTACTTTATTATTAGTAGCAAATTTTATAGAATGATGCAAAGTAGAAGTGAATTCTCCCGAAGCATGAATCTAGGGAATTCCCACGAGGATGTTGTAAGGTAATAGTCCTTGAATAATGTATACTAGGGTGGGTATGATAACGGGTCCTAACCTCAAATGCAAGATTATCGTGCCTAAGGCTTGTTGACTAGCATTATCGAATCCATAAATGTACAAAGAAGAAGTAGCAAGAGAGGATGAATCAATTTTAATTTTAGGTAATAAATCAATGCTACATATGTTGAGTGTTAAACTAATATCAACAAGAGCATTCCTAATGCTAATATTGTTAATGTTAATTATTATCATTAGAGGATCCACTTGCTTTTGCAATTTCAAAGGTGGGAGTTCATGTGGATAGAATGTAATATTTGGAAAATATGCACAAATATGAGCCATAAATATATTAACATCTATCATCCTAGTGGAAGAAGGTAATAAGATATTTATAAGGATTACTGAAGCATATCTTAGTAAACTAGAGCATTATGAAGCAAATCCCATAGTGAGATCTTGACAGGAGTAATATGAATTTGCTTGACAAGATCATACTCACTAGGTGTGTTAGCTACAGGTTTAGGCGCTTGAGGAAGACTCAATTGAGAAGGTGGTAAAGAATTAGGTTGATTAAGATTTTGTTGATTCCTTCTAGTATTGCAAGTATGTCTTAGATTTCATTAGATTGCATGAATCTCATGTAAAGGTCTAGCGTGTCATTTGTGATAGGAACCCCACAAATAGAGTGATTTTTTTTAGGAGACAGGCTAGCTGGATTCATGTAAATGACAAGTCTCTTAATCCATTGAGGAGCAGTAGAGACTATGATTATATTCACATACTCTTTGACTTGTGAAGAAGAAGAAGGTTGCGATGAAGAAGTTTATTTATAAGATCTACAAATAGAAGGAGATGCCTCTAAGAAATCATCTAGGGCATCATCCAACATATCAAAATCTTGTTTAGAAAATGCTTGATCAAAAGCATTAAAGTTTTAAAGAAAAAGATCTGACATGATTTCATTCACGTTGGGTTCACCAAAAATGTAAAGGGGGGATTCACTGCTCCTGAGTCTCAAGACAAATAGTCTACAGGGAGTGAATATCCCTCGATTACCTTAAAGTACAAAGCTCAAGTGACAAAGTAGAGAATGAATAATATTTGAACAACTTAATTAAATGAAAGGTTAAACTTTTAGGAATAAGAATTCTAAAACTTCTAATTAAAAGAAATTGATGTAAAATTATAAGATACAAATTATGAAAAATATAAATCTTAAAACTCACAGATTATAACCCCAAAAGGGAAAAGCCTTGGACACAAATGATAGCACATTGTGGGGTGTTTGCACTCCATGCTATTGTCCCTATCAAAAGAGAGGATAAAAACCTTAAATTTGCAACACCTAGATCTTTGAATTTGTACATCTGTACACAAGAAGGACAAAGAGAAATGTTGGGGCTATTTCAGGGCTTGCCTCAATCAAACCCCAATTTTTTTGTTTCTACCTCCATGGATAGCCATATAGATAGAGAAAGATAAAATGACATAAAATGTAATAGACGTGTGATAGAAACAAACCTCACTATAGAGAAGATCCCATATCACGAATGCAATAAAAAAGACAAAGTAGACAAGAGAGTATTTCCAATAGTCCATGGCTCTTCTCTTGGCTTGAAAGATGAGATGTTCTTTCTTGCAAGAGATCCTTAGTTCTTGACGAGATGAGGATTTGGTAGAGCTTTCCTGTAAAGAGCAAGAGAGAAAAGATGTAGAAGAGAATAGAGAAAGAGAGCAATATCGAATGAGAGAGAGTGAGAATGAATGAGAGAAAGAGTGAAAAGAGGAGTTTTTTGAGGCTTCAAGGGCAAGAAGAGTCGTTACACTTGTATTTCTATTGCAATGAAATTTGTCATAGGAAAAGGATGTGAGATTCCCTCATTTGAAACTTGAAAAGTTCAAGGATGCTAGCGCATCGCACAAATGTCCATGTGTCGTGCAACCATCATACTCATACTTTCACAAAAATTATGTGTATGGAATGCTAATGATTCATCATTGCCCCTTATGAAGTTAGAATCAATAAATTTTGATATTTTTTTGTCATTAATGTGGTAGGGTGCCATTAATGCAACATGCTAAATGTGTAGGTGTGAAATTTCCATGAGGTATAATTTTACAACACTACACCATTGAATTATGATACCGAGCTATACATGGCATTGTGATAACCATATCCTAAATGACAATCACCCATGGTCCACACACACTCAACTATAATCCCAATAGCTTCAGAGAAGAAGAAAAATCAAGATGTCCTAGCCAAGAAGATACAACCAGCATCAAAACATTAGGAATCAATATTACACCACCAAATAATCATTGTTAAAAGCTCCAACTAAAATTTGCAACCAATTTATCATGGAATCATGATAAAACCACATGCCACGAGTCCAAATAATTGACTATCCAATCAATCTAATCATCTATCCTCTCTTCCCAATGCAACACATATTAATGCACAAATGACCACAAACAAGGCCAAAAGTTT
>VDFB02007678.1:0-69935 GCA_007258455.2 Sequoia sempervirens | reverse complement strand
AAACTAAGTATGCTAAGGAGATGCTCAAGAAGTTTGGGATGGAAGATAGTAAACTAGTTGGTACCCTTATGATAACTAGATGTAAATTAAGCAAGATAGATGAATCCCCAGATGCAAATCATACCATGTATAGATCAATGATGGGTAGCTTGTTGTACCTAACTACATCAAGACCTAATAGCATGGAAGCAGTGTGCATGGTTGTAAGATTTCCAGCTGCTCCTAAAGAGTCTCATGTCAATGTAGTAAAAAGAATTTTCAAATATATCCAAAGCACAATTGACTATGGACTGTGGTACCCCAAAGGTGAAGATTTCACTTTGACACCATATAGAGATGTTGATTGGGAGGGAAGTGTGGATGATAGAAGAAGCACTAGTGGCGGTGCATTCTTTCTTGGAAACAATCTTGTTTCATGGCTAAGCAAAAAGTAAGAATCAATTACTCTTTCTATAATTGAAGCAGAGTATGTTGCAATAGTGGCATGTTGTACTCAAGTGTTATGGATGAAACCAACACTTAAAAGACATCAAGGTAGAATACAAATAACCTATCTCTATTATTTATGATAATTCAAGTACCATAAATATATCAAAGAATCCAGTGATGCATTCTTCTTGACCATGCATATCTCAATAAAGTATCAATTTTTAAGAGAAAAGGTAGTAGATCAAGAAGTCAACATGAAATATGTGCCAACCATGGAACATGTTGTAGAAATATTTACTAAGTTGCCTCTTCCTAAAGAGTAATTTGAATACTTGAGGCAACAATTGGGAGTGGTTTCTCCCACATCATATCACTAAATCTTAGTGATAGGGCATGATTCTTGGGGGAGCTTCACAAAAACTTTATTCATCCCTAAAAGATGAGAGAAAAGGAAAGTTAGGTATGCATGATTTTACAAATTTATAATGACTTGATGGTTGCAAATTCTTGGACACATTCTTTCACTTTGCATGGTATATCAAAGGGGAAGAACATGAGAAGGAACAAGGTGTTTAGACACTGTCTCTTTTCCATTGATGTCAAAGGGGGAGAAATAGAGAAAAATGCTTTGTGTTTTTCAAAAGGGGAGACAAGCCTAAGGGGCAGAATGGTTGCTGAGAAGATGTTTTTGCAAAGCATTTAGTTTTTTCATCAATGCCAAAGGGGGAGATTGTTGGAAATTCGATTGTCATTGATGTCAAAAGGAGATCTGAGTAATATCAGTTGGTGAGATTATTGATGGATGTTAAAAGGGAGATTGTGGACAATCATGATGGTCATTGATGTCAAGTGGTATCACTTTGAATGATGCATATGAAGTTGCAAGGAAAGCCTTAAAGAATTGCAAAAGTTTGGGCTTCGAGCCTCGAGCTTACTCTATACAACTTGCTAAGAGAAGAAAGAGTTAGTCATTTTTAGCCTAGTTTGAAAAGGCATTAGGCATCAGGCTTCAACATTAAGGATTATGCCTTAACTGAAAGTGATGAAAGGGGTATGAAGGAACCCTGAACCCTGACATCCAAAAATGACTTTGGTGTTTGCAGTTTGGCATTAAGGCTTGTGCCTTAACAGTTTGTTAGGTATGCAATATGCAGGAGACCTGAACTTTGACACCCGAAAAGGCTTCAGGGATTGCGGGTTGAAAGGTTGGATTATTCCTTACCAAAAGGTAAGTATATAGTAAATAGAAAGCCTAAAGGCCAACACCCGAAAGGGTTATGTCAACTAACATTTTGTGAAGGAAGTGTTCGGGCATTACAGAGTGGTAAGAGGTTTTATGCCTTATCAAAAGAAAAGAAAGAGGTAAGCGATATGTGTGAACCACTAACATTTGATACCTCAAAGGACTCATCAGAGTTTCAAATTTTGGTGGTATGTCTTATGGTTTGCATGTAAAGCAGTTTCAAGGTGATAAATGGTAAAGGGTAAGTCCAATGGTTGAACCTCAACAAGTGAGTAAAGAGCTTCACACTAAAGTGTTCAGACTTGCTTCCAAAGATCTACTAAGCACCCTCAAGCATAAGGTAAGGTGAATACATGACACCCGACCCCTAATGGAAAGGAAAGACAAGGTTGGCAATAATGAAGAAGTATTTTTCCATTTCACGGGAAGCTTGTGTTGACCAACATTAACAAGCGTGGAAACACAAAGAGGCAACACATGGAAACTATTGTTTGGACTGTGAAGCTCAACGAATTTGAATATTAACCAATAGATCATGGTGCGATCAATGACCAACAATTAAAGATTTGTTTTTGACAATGCCTAGGTGGAAAAATGGTGGAACTTCCAGTTGGTGAATGTGATTGTGGCATAAAAAATGAAATTGATCATTGTAACTACTATAGTGATATGTTTGTTGATTGATTGGAAGAAATGGATGACTTCATTAATGCACAAATAGTCACAAATTTTGGAAGAGGTCAATCAAGCATGAATGTCATCAAATGCATTTAAAACCCTAAGATTGATTTACACCAAGATAGAGAATGCAATGCATAAGATTGGTGTGTGTTGAAGAATGAAGTAGTGTGTATACATTCAATGAGCACATAGTGTGTTAGGAGAAGAGTGAAGAGAGGAGAGGAAATGCTTATAGAGCAAAGAAAATATTGAGCAGTTGCAGATTGAGTCTATAACATAGAATTGGATTCATTTGAATCATATGTAACTAAATTTGTTGCTCCACATACTTTCATTGTAAATATGATTGGTTGGTGCCATCAGATAGTTGGGTTGGTGTTCAAATTAGGGAGTGGGTGCTTCCTTAGAGTTGGTGATCTTAAATCAAGGGATTGGTGTCTCCTTAGGGTTGGTTCCCTTAAACATTGTAACCAATGAGGTTCTATTGTGAGGCTAAATTAAGATAGTAGATCTTAGCATCATTTCCCACCATGGTTTTTCCCATATTGGGTTTTCCAAGTACATATGGTGTTGAGTATTGGTGTGTGTGATCTTTGCATATTTTCTTAATCTACATAACAAGGGTTAAAATATATTTTTTTAATTGATCTACTGATTCGCTCCCCCCTCTCAGTAGATATTTTTGTTCCAACATAATTCTCCTACTAGACACTAAGTTCCCCAAGACCACTCCTTTAATCATCATCATGAAGTATTTTTCATGACTTAAAGAGAAGTTGTGATCTTAACACCTTTGAAGGAATTTCTCCAAATTATTTAATGCTTCCTCATAAGAGTTCCCATAAGTGGTGGAATCATGTGCCAAATTTGATAATATGCTCAAGACTACTCTCTCAGATGTTGCAAGTGCATTACACAATCCAAATGGTAAAACTGAATAAGCATATGTACTCCATGGGTAGGTAAAAGTGGTCTTGTCCTAGTCTTATGGAGCTATCTTTATCTATTTGTAACCACTGAACCCATCTAGAAAGGAGAATGATTTCTTACCTATTAGTGAATCCAACACTTGATCAATAAATGGAAGAGGAAAGTGATCCTTCCTTCTTACTACATTTAGCTCCCCATAATCTACACATACCCTCTATTTACCTCCTTTCTTTGGCACAATCACTAATGGGGAAACCCATCGACTGTCTGATATGGGATAAATGAACCTTGCATCCAACAATTTCTACAACTTTTTCTTTACTATGTGTCACACAACTAGGTTCATTCTCCTTTGTGGTTGCCTAATTGGCATGTAGCCTTCATCAATATAAATTTTGTGCATGCATAAGCTAGGATCTATGTCTTTCATATCATGATAAATTCTCATACATTTTTTTTTGTGTGAGCTTGTGGTATTGTAAGCAATGCAAATTACTAGGAGACTCTCAATTTATTATCGACATTTAGTGTTTTCCCTTGTGTGATTTGCATGGTTATGGTAGAAGTCGTGATGAAAGAAACATCTAGTCTTGATAGATTGAGGTTGAAAATGTGTGGAAGTAGTGTACAAAATAGTTGGGAAGTGGAATCAAATACATTTGTAGGTATGATGTTATGTGCTAGTGCCAAAGGGCTTGGGGAGCCATGCACTTGGGGGCTAGAGGGTTGATTTTGTATGTCATATTTTTGTATACCATATCTTTTTTTATGTATATATTTTTTATGTATAGATAAACATATAGATATGCAGTCACCACATTTTGACACAATATATATATATATATATATATATATGATATTTTTTATTGAAAGCGTGGTGTTCTTATGTGTACTTTTGTTTCATGTATGATATGTGATGGATTTATGTTTATGGATGTATGTTTATATTAGATGCTATCATGACTTAATAAACACACATTGGATGTATGGTTAATAAAATAAAATGATGATCTAATGCCTAACCAAAAGATGTTAATCAAATACTATCAACAAATACACTGTAACATAATAAAATACATGTATATATAATTCCTAATTAAATAAATTAATTACATACACATTTTTACATCATAAAATATAAAAAGATAACGTGTTAATGAAGAAATGTCATAGCATAATGAACTACGATCCCTAAAGAGTGACAAGTGTCATATGTATGCCACATAGACTCTATGCATAGTATTGGCAAAGATGCATTACATTGGTAGGTTCTTTTAGAGGTGTACTATCCATAGACGATAGTCCATATGCACCAGAACCATACACAAATGTGATTATGTAAGGACCTAACCAATTAGGGTTGAACTTCTCCTTTTGATCAGGTAGCATGCATTTACATCTCTTTGATTCTCATAGAGAATGAGATCACCTACCTTGAAAATATGAGAAAGGACACCTTGATTGTAATGCTTAGAAAGAGATAATTGATAAGCTTGGAGATGTTTGATGGCTTGCAATCGCCACTCATTGAGAAATTCAAGTTGGTTTAAACATTCATCACGATAAGTGTCATCATCAATCAACTCTTTAAGGGAAACTTACAGAGACATACTTTCCAACTCTAAGGGCATGATAACCTTGACACAATACACGAGGTTGTATGGGGTTGTACCAGTAGCCATATGAACACTTATGTGATAGGACCACAAGGTGTACACCAATTGAGTATGCTAGTCTTTACCGTGTTTATTCACTATTTTTCAGAAGAATCAACTTAAGAGTTTTATTATATGCTTCAGCTTGGCCATTAGATTGAGGATAATATGGTGTAGGAAATTGATGTGAATATGATTTTTTCTAAAAATTACTTCACCTCTTTGTTCTTAAATGACATACCATTATCAAAAACAAGGATATAAGGCAACCTGAAATGAGCAATAAAATTATTCAAAAGAAAGCTACATATTGCTTCAACATTAGTGGATCGAAGTGGAACAACTTCGACCCATTTTGTAAAGTAATCGGTAGCAGTAATGATGAAGATATTCCCTTTAGAAGGAGGTGATATTTTTACAATAATATCCAACCCACATTTTGTGAATGGGCAAGGAGAGGTTTGATTTTGAAGTTCTTGTACAGGAGCTCAAATAAGATTACTATGTTGTTGACATTGAGAGAATTTCTTGACAAAGGGAAAGGGGTCTTGCTCTATTGTTTTCCAATAATATCTCATGTGAATCAATTTACGCACTAAGTATTTACAACTGAAATGTCCACCCCTAGAGCCCGAATAAGCTTCTTGAAGGGCAAGAGGTATTTCAACCTTAGTGAGACACCAAAGAAGAAGAACATTATAATAATTTTGATAAAGAATATCATATAGAATAATATATTGAGCTAAAAAAATTTGTATCTGAGTGTGAGCATTTTTAGTCACATTGTCAAGAAAATTTCTAGTCTCTAAAGATAATTGTAAATGTGAGAATACCATTCCCCCAAGTCTATGTGAGCACACACAAGACCATCGAGTTTAGGTTGATTTGAGACAATAGGAGAGCAAATAATGTGAACCACAAAGTGATACTCTTCTATACCATCGTTCGAAGATACAAGGGAGGTTGCACTCACCATTGCATTTGTGTGACAATTTTCTCTCCTAGGGACACTGTCTATTGTGAAAGAAGAGGAATGATCATGAAAGGATAAAACCAAATCCTGATATTGAGATAGCTTATTCTACTTCGCTTGATACGTTCCCATGATTTGATTTACAATAAGTTTAGAATCACCATGAATGTGAATGTGTTTAATGTTTAATGTTATCCCAATACACAAGTTGGTAATAAGGGCTTCATACTTGGTGGTATTATTAGTGCAATAAAATTCCAATTGAAAGGATAGAGGAACCATCTTACCTTCAGGTGAGATTAAAACTACACCTACCCTAGAGCCAATTTGGCATCTCGACCCATCGAAGTACATCCCCCATATAGATTCATTATCTAATGTGAATAAATTTTAATCTATAAATAAATATAAATTAGGGAAGGAATGGGATGAGGGGGCTTCTACCAATTGATCGACAACAACTTGACCTTTAATTGCTTTTCGAGTTATGAATTTGATATCAAACTTAGAGAGTAACATTACCCATTTTTCTAACCTTCCCAAAAGATCAGTTTTAGTAAAAAAACATTTAAGAAGATCACATTTTATAATAACATGGGTTTCAACATGGATAAGATAATGTCATAGTTTCTACATTGCAAAAACAATAGTTAGGCATTATTTCTCCATGGCAAAATATCGAGTTTCATAATCAATCAAAATATGAATAATGTAGTAGATGGATCTTTCTCTACCATCATCATCATGTTGAGTTAATAAAGTTGCTAAGGCATGAGGTGATGTAGAGATATAAAGTAAAAAGGGTCTATCCTATATAGCTGGCATCAAGATAGGAGGATTGGCCAAATAAATTTTGATTGACTCAAAAGCTTTTTCACACTCATCATCCCATCGAAAGTGGAAATATTTCTTAAAAAAAAATGTGAATGTACAATCAACCAAATGAGATACAAATCTATGAATTTCTTGAATCTTCCCCTGCAAACTACGTAGTTGAGAGATGTTATTCAAAGGAGGAGTTTTAATGATTGCATCAATTTTATTTGTGTCAACTTCAATTCCACGATGAGGGATGATAAATCCCAAAATCTTGTTGGCATCTACATTGAAGACACAATTCAAAGGATTTAGTCTCATCTTATAGAATCAAAGCCTTTTAAAGATAAGAAAAATTCTCAAAATGATCTTGACGAGTTGTGGACTTGGAAAAGATATCATCGAGGTAATCTTTTAGGATCTTGTGAATGAAATCATGAAATATAAGAGTCGTCGCTTGTTGGTAAGTTTCTCTAGCATTATTTAACCCAAACGACATGACTACATAATAGAAGGTACCCCAAGGGGTAGTGAAGGTTGTCTTACATTGATCTTCTGGGTTAATACGAATTTGATTGTAGCATGAGAAGCCATCCATAAATAACAATACAACATGGTCTGCAGTCGAGTCTACAATCATACTGATATTAGTGAATCAAAAATAATCCTTAAGAGAAGCCTTATTGAGGTCACAAAAAATCTATGCAAATACAAATATGACCATAAATTTTACTAACAACGATGATATTTGATATCCAAGGTGAATAGTCAATAGGATGGATAAAACTAGCTTTTAGGAGCTTTTTTTAATCTCAATCTTGACTATTAAAGTGACCTTGGGATTCATCTTATGAATATTTTATTTGATAGGTTTGGCATCAGGACATAAAATGATATTGTGAACCACCACAAACTCATCAATACTAGGCATGTCCTCATGTGACCAAGCGAAAAATATCAGGATGAGAATGTAATAAATCAACATGTTGTTTAAAATCTTCTGAAGAAAGGCATTTTCCAATCTTAATTACTTTTTCAGAAGATTTAGGATCCATGAAAACATTGGAAGTATCCCCTTAAGGAGAGAACTAGGGTCTTCAGGATGAGATATAGGAGCGCTATCACTCACATTAGATAAAGGGGCCTTCTCATTGATACTGATAATGGATTATCCAAAGTATTCCTGTTTATTCAAGCAATATGGGAATTGTCATTTATAGTGATAAGAAGGAAAATGAGAGTAGGCACCTAAGAATTCTTCTAGCAATTCTTTTGAAGAGAAAACATCTAGAGGAACTTCATTAAATTCAACCTTGTTTTCAATAAATTTAGGATGAACTAATTAAAGAGGAGGAGGCTTAGTGGAAATCATGTTGACATTCAACCATGGTTTCCTCTTAGATTTCGTATGATGGTATCAAAGTCCCATATTATGCTTACAAGGATCAAACTATATGGGGAATTTAATACCTTTATGTCCATAACTGTTACCTCCATAACCATATTTAGACAAGAGATTGAAACCTAGACCATAACATATTTTTTTTTGCAACACCTAGGAAGGAGGAGGATCAATTTAAAGAGAGTAATCCCAACTATGAGTACCATAATCCCTTATAGGGCATAATCATCCTTCTTAGTGTGAATGAAAACACTAGCCTCTTTAACAAAAGCATGATTATGCTCCTCAGTAGAGGCATGATCATCTTCCTTAATAGGAGCATGATCATTTTCCTTAGTGGGGGGACAATCAACTTTCTTGATAGAGGTGTATGAGATTGTTAGAATGTCTAGGTGGATAGAGTCTACTTTGTACTCTTCGATAAAATATTCAATAAAGTACAAGGACCCCCAATCATCACCAAGACATGCATTTGATTTAGAAGTAGAAGAGGTAGGCTTAGGATTCTCTACTTTGGGATGATTCCCTAGGGACATCCATCTCAAGGGTGGCTTTCGAGACAGGCACTACCAAAGTAGATGTCAACACATGAGAAGATAACAAAGGATTTTTTTTAAGTAGAAGCAACTGAGGCTCAACTAGTAGTTGTCATCTCACAAAGGTGAATAGAATTAGGGGCAACCTTGATTGTGACTACTTTATTATTAGTAGCAAATTTTATAGAATGATGCAAAGTAGAAGTGAATTCTCCCGAAGCATGAATCTAGGGCATTCCCAAGAGGATGTTGTAAGGTAATGGTCCTCGAATAATGTATACTAGGGTGGGTATGATAATGGGTCCTAACCTCAAAGGCAAGATTATTGTGCCTAAGGCTTGTTGACTGGCGTTATCGAATCCATGAATGTACAAAGAAGAAGTAGCAAGAGAGGATGAATCGGTTTTAATTTTAGGTAATAAATCAATACTACATATGTTGAGTGTCAAACTAATATCAACAAGAGCATGCCTAATGCTAATATTGTTAATGTTAATTATTATCATTAGAGGTTCCACTTGCTTTTGCACTTTCAAAGGTGGGAGTTCATGTGGATAGAATGTAATATTTGGAAAATATGCACGAATATGAGTCGTCAATACATTAACATCCATCATCCTAGTGGAAGAAGGTAATAGGATATTTATAAGGATTCCTAAAGCATACCTTAGTAAACTAGAGCATTCTGAAGCAAATCCCATAGTGAGATCTTGACAGGAGTAACATGAAGTTGCTTGACAAGATCATACTCACTAGGTGTGTTAGCTACAGGTTTAGGCGCTTGAGGAAGACTTAATTGAGAAGGTGGTAAAGAATTAGGTTGATTAAGATTTTTTTGATTCCTTCTAGTATTGCAAGTATGTCTTAGATTTCCTTAGATTGCATGAATCTCATGTAAAGGTCTAGCGTGTCATTTGTTATAGGTACCCCACGAATAGAGTGAATTCATTTAGGAGACATGCTAGCTGGAGTCACGTAAATGACAAGTCTCTTAAGCCTTTGAGGAGCAGTAGAGACTATGATTATATTCATAGACTCTTTGACTTGTGAAGAAGTAGAAGGTTGTGATGAAGACGTTTATTTATAAGATCTACGAATAGAAGGAGATGCCTCTAAGAAATCATCTAGGGCATCATCCAACATATCAAAATCTTGTTTATAAAATGCATGATCAAAAGCATTAAAATTTTAAAGAAAAATACCCGACATGATTTCATTCATGTTGGGTTCACCAAAAATGTGAAGGAGGGGATTCACTACTCCCGAGTCTCAAGACAATAGTCTATAGGGAGTGAATAGCTCTCGTTAACCTTAAAGTACAAAGCTCAAGTGACAAAGTAGAGAATGAAGAATATTTGAACAACTTAATTAAATGAAAGGTTAAACTATTAGGAATAAGAATGATAAAACTGCTAATGAAAAGAAACTGATGTAAAATTATAAGATACAAATTACAAAAAATATAAATCTTAAAACTCACAGATTATACCCCCAAAAGGGAAAAGCCTTGGCCACAAATGATAGCGCATTGTGGGGTGTTTGCACCCCGCGCTATTGTCCCTATCAAAAGAGAGGATAAAAACCTTAAATTTGCAACACCCAGATCTTTGAATTTGTACATTTGTACACAAGAAGGACAAAGAGAAATGTTGGGGCTATTTTAGGGCTTGCCTCAATCAAAACCCAATTTTATTGTTTCCTGTTTCCACCTCCATGGATAGCCAAATAGATAGAGAAAGATAAGATGACATAAAATGTAATAGACGTGTGATAGAAACAAACATCGCTATAGAGGAGAGCCCATATCACGAATGTAATAAATGAGACAAAGTAGACAAGAGGGTGTTTCCAATAGTCCATGGATCTTCTCTTGGCTTGAAAATGAGATGTTCTTTCTTGCAAGAGAGCCTTAGTTGTTGACGAGATGAGGATTTGGCAATGCTTCGCTGCAAAGAGCAAGAGAGAAAAGATGTAGAAGAGAATAGAGAAAGAGAGCAAGATCGAATGAGAGAGAGTCAAAATGAATAAGAGAAAGAGTGAAAAGAGGAGTTTTGTGAGGCTTCATGGGAAAGAAGAATCGTTACACTTGCACTTCTATTGCAATGGCATGTGTCATAGGAAAAGGATGCGAGATTCCCTCATTTGAAACTTGAAAAGTTCATGGATGCTAGTGCATCGCACAAATTTCCATGTGTCGTGCAACCATCATACTCATACTTTCACAAAAATGATGTGTACGGAATGCTAATGATTCATCATTGTCCCTTATGAAGTTAGAATCAAAAAATTTTGATATTTTTTTGTCATTAATGCGGTAGGGTGCCATTAATGCAACATGCTAAATGTGTAGGTGTGAAATTTCCATGAGGTATAATTTTACAACACTACACCATTGAACTATGATACTGAGCTATACATGGCATCATGATAACCATATCCTAAATGACGATCACCCATGGTCCACACACACTCAACTGTAATCCCAGTAGCTTCAGAGAAGAAGTAAAATCAAGATGTCCTAGCCAAGAAGATACAACCACCATCAAAACATTAGGAATAAATATTACACCACCAAATAATCACTGTTAAAATCTCCAACTAAAATTTTCAACCAATTTATCATGGCATCATGATAAAACCACATGCCACAAGTCCAAATAATTGACTATCCAATCAATCTAATCATCCATCCTCTCTTCCCAATGCAACACATATTAATGCACAAATGACCACAAACAAGGCCAAAAGTTTGCATCAACACTAAATCAATCTTGTGGATATAAATAGTCCACATACAAGTCATCCCATTGTAACCAAATAGGAGATCAACCCACATAATGACATAACTCGTAGATACCAAATACTAAAACATGCAAACTCATCATCACATTAGTAACCTACAAACTAAAATATCGAAGAAGATATAATCATATAGACCTCAAGACTCAAACAACAAATTAACCATAGATCTAATTTTCCAACAAGTCCACAAATGAGTAACCATAGTCAAGGAATCAAACAAGCATATTGGAGATAAGAACAACCTCCTAACACCAAAGTAAATCACTACTAAACAACTACAAACCTTATCATGTAGTGTCAATGCATACATGTACCTACATAATCATGACACCATAATCATCACCAATGTGTACCTACAATCAAATCTCACCAAAAGGAGACTCCAAGTCTCCACACACATCAACCCATGTCCTCAAACTAGAAGATAGCATGTGTGCCTAACACCATCAAAGTCTAGACTTTAAAAACACATGTAAACATGTATCAAGAAGAACCAAAACCAATAATCAATTATACCATCATAAATATCATATAAAAACATGTACTCCCTCAAGGTTTTGTCTCTTGGCTCGTTTGAATTCTCATACAATCAAACTTTGAATCTCAGGGATCTACAAGTGATTAAACAAGTACAAACCTCTCTTTGCACCACAAAATGAAAATCTACTTGATCCATTGTGTAGTTTACTACAAATTTTCTCCAACTCCTATTAAAAATTGAAAATCTAATTTTGTATGCAAAAGTTATGTCCAAAACTTTGTAACAAAGAAAACATGACTTTCATGCCCCAAAAATTGATAAAAACTGAAAAATCATGGAACGAAACCTATACCATTTTTTTGTGCTCAAAGAGAGATTTTTCGTGGATGATTAGAAGTTGAAAATCTAACATTTTGGGTGAAAGTTATGTCCATTTGAAAAAAATCCCCAATATGGTTATGGGTGGAAAGTTGGTGGCCGTTGGATGGCTGACTAGTGGGCCCATCGGCAGTGGTGGCATGCCAGCGATGCCCAAGTAGTGCTCCACTAGTGTCGGCATGGAGTGAGTGGAAAATTTTAAAATTCTTTAAAATGTGGTTTAAATTTGTTTTACCCCCGTGGATGGGGGGGCTGGCATTGGGGCCCTACTAGACCAAGGACCATGACTAGGGGCCTAAGGGCTCATCGACCCAACACCCGTTGATAGTGGCACTAACTATTGACAATGTTGGTAGGTGTACCTATTGGTACCTTACTAATGTAAGCCTACATTCAATAGGTATGGGGGTCTGTGGACCCCCCAGTAATTACTATTATTTTATTTTTTAGCTTTTTTCCATTCATAGGATTTAATTTTTTTAGTTTTTATTTTCTACAAACTTGACCTATAATCAAACTGTACGACTGTATAAGTAGAGATATGGGATAAATAAATCACTTTTTTCACAGTGACCAAAATAGGGAAAATTTTATATGAAAATTTGTTTATTAGCCATCCTGGATCCAATGGTAAGGTTCATTTTGTCTCAAGGGGTCACATGTGAAACTTCCCCTAAAAACCCTCATATGAAAGCCCATTCTAGGAAATCTTTTTCACTCAAAAATTTTAAACCCCAGATCTACAATAAATCCAACAAATCTGTAAATCCCAAAAGCCCAAATCTATAAAATAATACCTACACAATGTGTCCATACCTTGTAATGCCTTAGATATTTCTTGCATTGTTACAGGTTCAACTTTGCACCAACTCTACTCAAACAAGGGTTATAACATAACATGAGAGCTCGTGCCTACCACAACCATGAAATCTCTAATACCACTTGTTGGGAAATAAATGTATAATACCTAGAATGTTAAATCCATTTCCTACATAACCCCATGAGAGAAAATAATGTATGCAAGCCTATAGGATAATCATATTCAAATATCAAATAAATAAGCCACAAGATAACACAAGATATACCTTAGGAAAATCCTCAAGAAGGAAAAACATAGCCTCCAAAAGCATTCATACTCCATCTATTTATTCAATAATAAAATAATGCATGCACTTACAAAGTTATAATGAATACTTCTAAAACATCAAGCCTCTCTAATGCATCCTTCATGTGTCCAAGCACATGAATCCACACATCCCATTCCATGCTTCACATATGAACTCACAAGAGAAACTCAATTCTATGACAACCCACTCACCCAACCACCTTAACCACTAAACATGTGTTTTCTTTTATAAACACGAGATGACACAAATACAACCAAGTGGTAAGATAAAACCACATGTGCCTCAAAACCATTAGTACACAAAACCATTGACCCCTCATTTAATATTGGGTACTAAGTTTGCACATTATTAAATATCTTTCCCTAAATATTAAATAATTATCCTATATCTCTCACACATAAATAATGAACCCAATGTTACAATACAACTTTATAAGTGGATAACTACATCTCCTAGGTGTACCATAACTAAATAATTATTTAATTACAATATATAATAAATCAATTTATGTAATGGTGTACAACACAAAATCCTAACAATTAAGAACTATGTGATCAATAATCACTTCATTGAAACTTAGGAAAATGAGAAAATCAAAGCTTATATAATGATTGGGAACTCATCAAAGCTTACACGTCGATTGGGAACCTATTGAAGCCAAACAAGGAACTAGTCAATTGGTTCCCCATGGAGGCGAAACCTTTGACCACCCATAACTTAGTCATTTTTTCTCTAATTTTCACCAAAATTGAACCATAGATACCCATTAAGCCCTTCAACAAGATGATTCCTTAAATTTGATCAATTATGAATCTAAAATTACATCTTGAAGAAAACCACCAGAAAATTAATAGAAACACAACAAAATTGAACTGAAAAAACTTGAAATGTTTTTGGGTGATGTAGGATTACCTATGAGCCCAAATGCTCTTGCATCAAACACATCAAGTAAGAATATGTGAGCATAGCTCACATAATGGAGTTGAGTAGTAGAATTACCCTTACAAGCTATAAAAAACCATTAGAAAACTCCATCATTGTAGTAGGTGTCTTGCAATAATTCTTCCTTCTTCACTTCCAATATTTAGCTAGAAAAAACCCCCCTCTTCCTCTGCCAAATTTGTTTCTCACTCCTCCTTCCTCTCACTGACTATTTCCACCATTTATCGACCTCCTCCAATTGTACTCTCTTGTTCTTTTCTCTCTTGTGGGATTCAACCCACTATAGCCCAAACTCCTCCACCAAAAATTTTCTACAACCTCTTCTACACCATTCTCTATATCACCTACAACAAGACCAAGAAAGTTAAATATTCCAATCTTCTCTTCCTTACTCACATCTTCTTCACAAAATTTTATTCTCACTACCTCTTCCTGATCCATCTTGCCTTCCAATTTTACCACCTCATCTATATACAAGTCAACATCATTTTCGTCATGGATAAAATAAAAATAAATTATTACCTCTTTCTCCTCTGCTACTACAACATCCCCATCTTCACTCACATTTTGAACTATGAACACCTCCATTCCATCACTAAGACATGCTCTACAACTCCACCATCTTCTTTATCTTTATATATTTCTTCTGAACAATGTCATCAACAAGACACTCTACTCTTCCTCCTTCGTTTCTCTCTATATGCACAAATTTTCTTGCTTACAAATTATTATCATAAAAATAGTGGGGCTTTACATTACCTATGTTCTCTTCTTTTCTCCTATTTTCTATCATCATCTTTTCCATCTTCAAACCCTTCAACATCTCCTTCATTTTATTAATTTCAGCCTTGTATTTTCTTTCTCTCCTCACAAGAGCTAAAATTCTTAACGCTTTTCCCAAGGATAACCTCATACTCTTTCTCTTTTCCATCTTTACACACTCCTTCAAGCACTCATCCACTCACAAAAAAAATAGATACTATGCTCTCTACTGTAATAAATCCCCTTTCATACATGTAACAAAAATATCTCTCTACGACTTCAATGTCTTCTTAGCTCTTTGTTGTTATATGACTCCTCACAACTTGCACCAAACCTCTTGATATCTTCAAATAACCCTCACCATTACACAACTTCGACCCCAAATGCAGACCACCTCATGTTTGGAAATTTGTCTACACCTCAAGAACCTTCACCTTTTTTTTGGCCCACTCCACACATTCTAGTACATGTTGTCTCACATCCAACACTTTGTCCACATGCTCGGGAACTTAGCTATGATACCATTTGATACAATCAAGACCGAGGAACCTTATTAGGCAACCCAATCTTGTAGCCAATACAACACCAAATTTGCAAATAATACAATTCCATTGATTTCATTCAACATGTAATATATCCACAATCACAACAAGATTAAATGTTTTATTTATTTAAAAAAATCCTTTAAGATATCTTCCACATGCTCACATGGTAAATCTCATTGTCACATTAATGACAATTCCTATAGGTATTATGTCATCATGTCTAGCTCTAACCTCTTCTCCAACGGCCACCTTATTCACTTCTTCTCTAGCAATGACCCACTCTCCTCTTCTCTATCGACGAATTTTCTTGTCCCTCTTCTTTGATGGTGAACCCCACTCTCATGTTTGTTTCCTAACTTCTATCATCTCCTTTTAAAACCATCCCTTTAGTTAGCAACAACTTATTTTCTTTAATCACCAACCAACCCACAAAAAAACACTTTCTTCCTTCATATACTTCCCTATGTGATGGAAGTTGAGCCACCCCCTTAGAAGGTCAACCATTTTCCAAATGATCACCCAATCCTTGCTTCAAATAATTTGTTTTTTTTCCCTCATTAGATGTATTTGTTCTTCTTTGTTAGAGCTTTCCACCTTAGTAGGGATCAAGAACTACCCACTCCTCATTGGTGGTTGCTACTTCTCTAGGAACTTTGCTTTTGATCATGTCTTTTTTTGTGTTTTGATCAAAGACTCTGACCCCTTTATAAACCAACACCAAGAACTCTTTCAAAGGTTCCTTTTCGAAGGTTTTGGGCCTAGTGGGAACCAAGATCCTTAGTTTCATCATGCTCTTCACACCATTGATTTCTCTTCACAACATGTCAAGGGTTCATGTACAGATGGGAACCATGAACTCATCACCAAGTCAAAGGTTCCAATCTCCTTAGGAACTTCTAAAATATTATTTATTTTTTGAGAGTTCTAAATTCATTAGACACCTGGAACTCAAAACCTTATTGAGTGGTTGCTACTCTTTTAAGAACTATGTGATCAATATTCTCTTCATTATAACTTATAAAAATGAGAAAATTGGAGCTTATACAATGGCTAGGAACTCATCGAAACTTACATGTTGATCGAGAAAATTTCAAAGATAGACCAAGAACTAAGAACCATACGCCTTGGTTGGTTCCTAGTGGAAATAAAACCTCTAACCAGCCATAGCTTAGTCATATTCTCTCTAATTTTCACCAAAATTGAACCATATATATACCCATTAAGCCCTTCAACAAGACAATGAATTAAATTTGAACAATTGTGAATCAAAAATTACCTCCTAAAGCAAACCACCAAAAAACTAATAGAAACACAACAAAACTAAATTTGTAACATGCCCAATGTTCTACCCATTGATCTTAACCCTATTTTAACCCACATGAGAAAAAATATAGTAATAAAATTTGTATTTAATAATTCAATAATAAGATGCACATTTTGAATAAACCCATTCCAAACTCCCATTGCATTTCAATAATAAAGGATGCATATTTGAAATTAATCCCATTTCAAATTTCTACTACATTTTCATAAAGTGCATTACATAATTTTCAAGTAATGATTATCTATTACATAATCCCATGTAATGATAACATTTTCCAATTTACAATTTCTCAATAAGAATAGAGATACATTTTTACATAGATAGCTTCTATGAGCTTAATGAAATAGATATACAATCAAAATACAATGATCTGGATGTCCCCAATGTTGGTGCATACCTCCTAGATGTCCCCATTAAGCGACACTACATTCTAAGTGTCCCCAAATTGGTGCTACATCCTCAAATCCTGGTTGCCAACTATATGAGGGAGAGCATCACTCAAATACTTTTCCACCAACCATGGACTTATTGCGGTCCACCACACATCTACCTAATTGGTAAGATGACCCTACCCTTTGACGAAGAGATTGGTTTGGTAACGCCATAATATTGGCCTTCCTAGGCATAATGTTGTGTCCTACATATCTAGAGCTACCATACATTGTCTATAACCTACATGTATGAATTTTTCGTCTAGAATGTAATCATGGATCATGGTGAAATGATTGTGTAAACAATGGCTACTTACACTACTTTGGCCAAATAATTAAACACCCAGTACTTTGAGTGCAAGTCATCCATTCACCCACTCTTTAGCTCAATTTGGTATTGACCATTCACAAACATAAAAAACTATCCAACATGTTTACTTCCTTTCCCATGGATTATCCTAACCCTAGGAATAACCAAGTTTTAACAAACTTGACTAACTAGGTTACACCCTTCCCCATGGATTATTCCAACCCTAGGTATAACCAAGCTTTATCAAAATGACTAACTAGGTTACACCCTTTCCCATGGATTATTCTAACCCTCTAGGTATAACCTAATTAACCACTTGGGTAATCATAATGCCATAACATTAAATGAATCCATTTCAAAAGGTAGGATCCCATCAATAAATGACTTCAATTCAAAAGTATGATCTCAATAATAAATAACTACAATCAAAGTATAATCTCATCAATAGATGACTTCAGTCAAAAGTACATAATCTCATCAATAAATGACTTCAGTCAAAAGTATAATCTCATCAAAAAATGACTCCATTCAAGAGTATAATCAATAATAAAGTGATCATAAACAATCTTAAAACCTCTACATTCATATGACTCAAGCTAGTATTCACATGTTTACAATGTTCACTACATTTGTATATAATCTGGAGGACATTAGCCTGGGAGAAGTTTGTGCTTTTGCACCTACAAGTCCTCTTCTCAATACAACTTTGGGTTTCCAAAATGAGAGTCCTCTTATAGAATTTTGTGAATAGGAATAAACTCTTAATAAAAAAATATAAGAAAATAACATAATCCAAAAATACATTTTTCAACCCTAATTTTGAATGTTGATATAACAATCAAGTATACACCCTAATCCTAGGGAAAAGACTCTCTTCCTACTTCAAGGAGATATGAGTAATCAATCAAGTATAGACTATCAATATGGTTTGCATAACATCACAACCTATCAATGATGACATTTCTATCATGACATCATTCATGTTGGTTTACTAACCTCATTTTCCACGAAGGTTTACCTAGTATCATAAGATAACCATTTCAAGATAACACTTCAATATAATATTAATTCCCATACTTCACAACCTATGAAGTATATATAATCTATGATAATTTGGATATTCAAACTAATACACTAAGATAATCTTATATAACCACACAATTTCAACATAGAGAGTAGATATATTTATAATATCAACTATTAAGGTTTCATAATATAAACTACCCAAGAATCATGCAAGCTCTTTAAAACATGAATAATCAATAAGATCAAACAAACAAGTTCAACATAATAGATAATATAATCTTTTCCCAAGCACTTGCGACATACACAAACACAATAACTTAATAGAATAAATTAAAGAAGAGAGACTAGCATGCCTAGATTTCTAGTTCCCAACGTAACTCTCATCCTCTAAACTTGATTCCAAAGAACTGCTTGCTACTCCTTCAACGATCAACTTAATCTCTCTATCTCAATCTCTTTCTCTCAAATCTTAGTATAATACTTGAAATCTCCTATTGATAATTATCACTCACTCCCCTCAAGTTGTTCACAAACTTAACCTCACTAAGCTATAGCAGAATGATAATGCAAACAATGAAAAGAATAATCGAATGGAAAGCTCATGAGACTGCTCCTCTATTTATACAAAATAATGAGAATCCTGCTGCTACAAATCAACTTTCTTGTTTGCCACCTTTCCCACTCTTTTGACACATCTAATCTGCAAATTCCAATCCAAGTCTAACTCTTTACAAAACTAAGTTGACTTAGCATCAAAAGAACTCAAATTATTAACACATAAACAATCCAAGCAATTTCAGTCACTTCTCCAAGGTTGAGTCGCTTCCAAATCCGCCAGCTAAAGTTATTTTACTGAGTTAAAACACAACAGTAGTTTCCTACAAGTTTACATCACCATCGTGGCTTTTGACCAAGCCCATAACCTTTATTTTTGTGGATTTAAAACACAAATAGAAAGAGTTGCATAAATTAAAACAAAACATACAAAATTCAATACACAAGAGATTTACAGTGGTTCACCATTAAAATGGCTACGTCCACTCTCAAGCAGCAGGGGATTTATCTTTTATTAAACTCTGTTTCAGTAATACAATACAACCAACAACTAGCTTCAAAGAGCCAAAGAAAAACTACAATAACGTCTCACCAATACCAATCACTCAACCCAGTACAGTTGACACATGAATTAGCAGATGCAAGCCAAGAAATGGCGGTTACAAAAGACCACTGTTATAGTCAGTGAGATGCGGTGGTGAGAATGTAACCGTTATATTGGGATTCATAAGCCACGTACCCAACAATTTCATCTGAGTGATTTCCACAATACTTGGTTTCTTGTTTTTAAATGTTTCTGCACTTTTTAATTATAGTGCAACACTATGTGCTTCTCATAAAGTTATTAAATGCTATTGATAATAGCTATGACTCATGCACTACTTATGCGCTTTATACGACATGTCAACTCCATTGCATATTTTTATATATCATTATTAAATAACAAGTTCACATATATATGTTCATTGATAAGTGTATATACAAAATGTATATATATCCATCCAATCGATATCCTTATGTGTATCTAGTGTATTCATGCATGGATACACATAAGTATTTCTACTTCTGTATAGGCATGCACGTATACATTCATTATGCATGAGTTATCATTTTCACATAGACACACAAACACACCTATATATACATTCTATATATATAATCATCGATTAATATTTTACATAAATACACGAAGAAGAACTCAAAATCAATATAGAGATTTAATCGCATAATTCAAGCATAAGAATAATCATGAATCAAGACTAAAACCAAAACCAATCCAAATCATTCCCAAAATATGACCAAGGGTTTTCTTAGCAATTCCCAAACTAACTTGACTCAACTTGACCAACTAGGGTGTGAGTGTGTGATAGCTCAAATAGGCATATTAGGGTTACTAGACCAAGTTCTTTCCTACATCCAACTTAGTACATCACAATAGTAGTTAGCCATTCACATGAAACTCATTTGCATCATCAAAGCATTTAAAGTAATCATATTGCAATATATATTCATTCATCACATTTTCCCTCAGTATATTCAAAACATAATCATACCTTAAAAAGCAATAATCTTAATACATATTTAAGTATTTCATTCACCTATTAAACATATTAAAGTCATGATTTACATTTATCATTAGTTTTACCCATGAAGGTAAAAGTAACTTGGTAACTAAGAAATGGGGTGTAACAAAATTGATAAACTTAAAATATTTTTGGGTGATTTAGGATTGCATGTGAGCCCGGATGCTCCTACATCAAAATTTTGATAGCATAACAATGCTCAAATGACTTTCAAAATAATCTCATAATTTACTAGTACCATCTTAAGGAACCAATATATTGGATATATGAATACAAGATATCATGAATGGTGTTTCAAAACTAGTGGAAAATAACTCACCTAAATCTAAGTGTCCACCTCCATCAATGGGAATCTCACAACTCACCAAAATTGGTCAAAAACCCTGAATAATAAGTAACTCTACTTATGCACCTTACACCCACCTCATGTGTCATAATCATCATACATTTTGTCATGATAGTTAAATTGAGAAAGATCCCAATCCTAGGTGCTTGATGGGAATATTGTTAAAATCTCTTATAAGATCCACTTGTAGAAGATCATCTTATGTATCCTCTTACACATTTTGATATTTACCTAGTTTCCAATATCTTCCCAAGTGTAAATTTTGACTTAAATTACACTATAATTACATGTGAGAGATTTATAATTAAAAATATTTTTCCCACTACTAAAGAGGGGCATCCAAGTCTACACACTCCATGATCCTTCAACAAACATTATTTACCAACAACAATAATTAAAACATGTCTAGAGATCTACAGGGTGAATAAAACCTAATCCTAAAAAAATGTATATCTCAAAGAGGTCAATTTATTTGCAACCTAGTTCATATGGTTGAGGCCCAATTTTTATTTTTTGGGACAAAAATAAACCTTGAGAGCCCTAAATATTATACTTTTATTTTTTGTAGGGCCTAGAAATCATTTTTTTCCCATTCTTAACATTAGGATGCAAGGTTGAGACACCTTTCACAACATTCACATTTTTGAAACACATTGGAAGAGAAGAGGGAATAACAACACTGCCAACTATCTACGAAGAGCCAAGATACCCATAGATTGACTATAAAAATTGAACTTCTCTGTGTTTATAGGCTTTGTTAATGCATTTGCAACATTTTATAAAGTGTCATTTCTCCAACATCACCCTACCATCCTCTACCAAATGTCTATGTGCTTCATTCTCACATGAAAGTTTGACTTCTTTTTCATACATGGGGACTCTAACTATCACAAATAAATTTGATAGATTCCTGGCTCAACCCCATATTTGAACATAATATCTTAAGTTGTATCAAGCATGAGTAATTGTCATATACTCAAAACTTCTAGTAGACAAAGCAACCAATTTTTTGTTGTTGAAGAGCATCTAACTAATAACACCACTAAATAAACTAAAAACATACCCAAATTTGGATCTTCTACTATCAACATCTCCTACCCAATCTAAACCTACAAATCCATGAATATCCACTAAGTGCTAGTCCCTTGTAGAATCTGATGCAGGAGCATCTAGTGACCAAAAAAATGTAAGTTTTGGATTTTGATGTTAAGAGTATTTGTTTGTGTTAGTAGGGGTCTTGAGGGATCCATTAGGATCATTTCAGATGATTTAGATTGTGCAAATAAACTTAGAAATTTAAATTTGTGATTTTCTCACCAAAAGTGCAATTTAAATTCTAGGTGATGTTTTGGCTTGCTACAAGGTTGGAAGTTTATTCTCAACTCTCAGTTTTTGGTTTTTACGAATCTAATAAGGTCTAGAATACCATGGTTTTCCTTGTAAAGTTCCTTTGTGATGTTTTATTACAATGTCTAGGTTGAAAGTTGCAAAAAGGGCAAAAATGTCAAGTTTAATGACATGGATATTAGGGCTATTGATGAAAAAAGACATATACTCGACTTGAAATTATTTTTGGGGTTCTTTGATGCAAAATCAATGAAAAAAATTGCTCCAAGAAGTTGAGGAGCAAGATTTCATGAGATATACCCTGTTTTGACAATTTTATGATAGTTTTTTCTAAAAAACAACAACAAAGAATAGATTAGTATGGACTTGTATGAAATAATTTTATGTCTATGATTGTGTGGAATTATAATGGAATGTAGTAAGGTTCAAATTTAGGTGGTTTGAAGTGATTTCATTGAGTTTTGCTCAAGTTATGGCAAAAATAATGCTCGTTGCCCTATTTAGAAACTAGGGTTTTCAATCAATAAAGATTTTCTCATATCTTTTAATTTAGCTACTGGAAAATTATGAAATTTGATAAATAATTTCTATAAGCCCTTTTTCATGTTTACTCCAAAGGGTAGGTGGTAATTCATTATTTTGTTAGATTTATTGAAGGCAATGTGTATTGTTGAGCAATGTGATTGTTTAAACCCTAGTCTTTGTGAGGGTTTTGTTGAAAACACATTGTTTTGAGTTAAACCTTATCAAGTAGAGTTGGAGGGAGGCCTGTAGGGTGTGAACAAGTGTCTAGGATCCAAGTTTTTTTTAAAGCAAGTGAATGTTGATGCCTTTTGAGAGCGTGAGCTTAGGAAAATAGGTGTGAAGAGTAGTTTGTAGAGTGTTATTTGCTGCCACCATTGAAAGATCGAAGAATCTTGTGTTTTCTGTTGTGAAACCCACATTTTCATTATTCTTTACATTCCATTGTGTGTGAAATTTATTTTCCTCTACATCATTTTTGGTGTCAAAGCAAGAAAGATCTAGGAGAGTCTAAAAAGGTTTGGAAAAAATGCTCATGGAATTTTTGACAAGTATATGTGTGCGGAAGTTTTGTAAGGTTAAAAGGAAGAACCTAGGTACCAAGAGACTAGGAAGAGAAAACAAGTAGAGAGAAGCCCTAGGTGAGGTATCATAAAGTAGAGAAGAGAAAATAAAAGATGTAGCAATAAGAAAGACTCAAAAATAAGGACAAGATGATAGGAAACTAGGTAAGACAAGATTCAAAGTTTGATAGAGCAATGATAGAGTTGAGGAAAGATATTAAACTTTTAGTACAACACTAGATTGAGGAAGGATACCAAGAATATGTTGGGTAAATTGGCCAATGCGCAAGAAGATGAGGTGGGTTGTAAAGATGATTATTAAGAAAAGAAGAAGGCAATAGATGGCTACCTTGAAAAGAGAAGATGAAGCAAATAAAGAAGACAAATTAATTGGCATTGGCATGAAGGAAGATCAAGAGTGTCTTCAAGCTAAGCAAAGTGTAAGAGAAAGTGTAGAAGTAATGAAAAAACAATGTTCTCAAGCAGACACATATACAAAGTTCCATTGGCAAGAGACACATTCAAGGAACTAGTAGGTCGGTGATGATAAGAAAGTTGATAAGAAGATAGGTATAGCTAAGATAAAGGAAGAAACAAGAAAGCAGGCACAAGGAGCTAGTGAAGAGGCACATTAGCCTCATGGTTTTTATCCAATGTATGTTGATGATCATGTTTGTATAGGTGTAGACCAAGGAAAGAATGAAGCGGATGAAGAAATGGACAATGGTAATGAGACATATGAAAGAGATAGAATTTTGGAGTCTTACAACTGAGAATGAGATAGGAAGGAGAAGATACAAGAAAAAAGAGTGAAACAAACAACTAAAAACCAAGAAGCATAGAACCGATAGAACCAAGAATAGCGAGGATCAAGAGGAGGTAAAAAAAACTAAGAATATAACACAATTGAAAGTAGCAAAAAAAGAAGACCATCATTTGAGATGGAACTCAAATTCCTCACCTTGGGAGTATGATGTCAGAGCATCTAGCAACCAAAAAAATGTAAGTTTTGGATTTTTGTGTTAGGAGTCTTTGTTTGTGTTAGAAGGGGTCTCTAGGGATCCATTAGGATCATTTCAAATGATTTATATTGTGCAAATAAACTTAGAAATTCAAATTTGTGATTTTCTCGCCAAAAGTGCAATTTGAATTCTATGTGATGTTTTGGCTTGCTACAACATTGGGAGTTTGTTCTCAACTCTTGGTTTTTGGTTTTTGGTTTTTTTCTGAATCTAATAAGGTTTGGAAGACCATGGTTGTCCTTGTAAATTTCCTTTGTGATGTTTTGTTACAATGTCTAGGTTGAAAGTTGCAAAAAGGGCAAAAATGTCAAGTTTAACAACATGGATATTAGGGCTATTGATGAAAAAAGACATATACTCGACTTGTAATTTTTTTGGGGTTCTTTGATGCCAAATCAATGACAAAAATTGCTCCAAGATGTTGAGGAGCAAGATTTCATGTGATATACCCTATTTTGACAATTTTATGGCAGTTTTTTTGAAACAACAACAAAGAACAAATTGGTACGAACTTGTAGGACATTGTTTCAGGTTTGTGATAGCATGGAATGATAATGACATGTCTTAAGTTTCAATTGCGAGTGGTTTGAAGTGATTTCATTGAGTTTTTATCAAGTTATGACAAAAAACAATGCTCGTTGCCCTATTAAAAAACTAGGGTTTTCAACAATAAAGATTTGCTTATATCTTTTAATTTAGCCTTTGGAAAATAATGAAATTTGGTATATAATTTCTACAGGTCTTTTTGCACGTTTCCTCCAAAGGGTAGGTGGTAATTCATTACTTTGTGATATTTATTGAAGACAGTGTGTATTCTTGAGCAATGAGACTATTTAAACCCTAGTTTTTTGTGAGGGTTTTGTTGAAAATACATTGTTTTGAGTTATATCCTATCAAGTAGAGTTGGAGGGAGGCTTGTAGAATGTGAAAAAGTGTCTAGGGTCCAAAAAAATGTCAAAGCAAGTGAATGTTGCTGCCTTTTGAGAGTGTGAGCTTAGGAAAATAGGTTTGAAGAGTACTTTGCAGGGTGTTATTTGCTGTCACCATTGAAAGATTGGAGAATTTTGTGTTTTCTATTGTGAAACCCATATTTTCATTGTTTTTTATAGTCCATTGTGTGTGAACTTTCTTTTCCTATGCATCATAATCATCAGATAAAAAATATATTACTTGGATGTACCTACAAATATATAAATACCCTCATAACTATATTTTAATAATCTCATCCAAGATTACATTAGCCGACTAAGGACTCCTACTACTTGGGAAATGCCTAATCTTTTATAGACTATATCATACATCAAATTCCTAATATTACTATTATAGGGTACTTGATCTATGCCATCCATTTCATTGGGTATAGATGGATAGTTCTCTAAAATAACTTAGTTCCCACCAAAACAGGAACACTCAATGGTTTAAAAACTAACATGCTAAATCTACCTAAGAGAGAGTTCACATACTTAATTTAACTCAACTAGTTTGACATGGATTCCATTAATGCCCTTCACTCATCCATTAGGGAATTGAATTTGGACTTTAACACAACCAACTATGCTAAGTGGGAGTCATCATTGAGGTATACTTCCCACCATCATATTGTTCATCTTTTTAAATCCATCTTCAATATGCTTTCATTTTTTTTGAAATATTTGTGAAGCTTATGAGAAACATGGTTAGTGATGGGACCATTAGAGGTGAGTGAGGAAAATTTGTAGAAAGCATTTTGAGGGATTCCCAATTCCTTGATGTAGTTGATCCAATATATATATATAAGTTGATTTGATGATATTAAATTAAATATTGTGAAATAGAGGTTGGGTTCATAGTGAGTGAATGAGTGTTCAAACAATTAGCAAGCCTTTTAGATGGGATCTTGATGTATCAATAATAGAGTAAGAAAAGGTGTCTCCTCATGATATGGTCAAAACTAAATATGGATAAAATGGATAATTCTACAAGGAGTGTTCTTACAATTGTGTGATCTTGATCCATATGTCACATATTAGTGAAAATGTAAGTGGAGAAAGTAAGTTTGGATCATGAATTAAAAATAATAAATATGTGGTGGACCCATATTTGGGCATTGGTTGAACATAGGAATCATGATCTAAACTTACCTTCTCAACTTATATTTTCACTAATATGTGACATATGGCTTAAGCTCACACAATTGTAAGAATACTCCTTGTAGCATTATCTATTTATCCATATGTAGTTTTGACCATATCACTAGGAGACACCTTTTCTTGCTAAATCATGTCATTATAATTTATGTTGATTATATTTTTTGTGATTCTTAACATGCCCTATATCTATTTTCCTAGCTACTCAAATATCAACAACTAAGATGTGATTACCTCTTGATCACTATTGTTGATGTATCGAGATCCTGGATCTAAATGGCTTGCTAATTGTTTACTCATCACTCACTATGGATCCAACCTCTATTTCACAATATTTTAATTTAATATCATCAAATCCACTTTGATATATATTGGATTAACTACATCAAGGAATAACTCATTGTTTGCTGTTATCGATCCAAACATGGATAATCTTAAACCACTAATTGAAATGTGGATAATATTAAAATGTATAGTTGACTAATACAATAAATATCTTATTATTAATAAAACTATAAGATCAACATGCTTATAACTCACAACTTACAATTGACCAACATAATGATATCAACACCTAAGACACATATACCTCTTTGATCAATGGTAATGGATCAACAATGCGGGCACTAAAATGATATCCTTCTAATCACTTAGTTCCCTATTATTAATATTGTATGCACATGATTTCATGTGTTAGGGATTATCCTTGCTTGTCATGTATGACGTTTAAATCAATGACTTGGTATGATCACATGAAAGTGTATAGGTGGTCCAAACTTGAGCTAGTGAGCATTGTGTGAGGGTTTATGATCATTTTATATGTTGATCATGATACAAGAAATAATGAAATATGAATAATTCTTTCCTATTACCATCTTTTAGAGGATAATATTACATTTTTCATAGACATCTAATGTCATAATGACTATGTAAATAATGAAAGACCAAAGGATATGACAAAATTCTTTTAAATGGGTTACTTTCTTTTGATGACCTGACATTGCATACACAACATGATTGTTAGATTAAATTTATTGGAATTTTAATTTGGCTTATATCTATTTGTCTAGCTATTACAATAGCGATAGCTAAGATGTAGATACATTTTATTTTAATCAACGATAACAACTCAAAATGTAAGCATCCAAATATTCTCTTTCTAATTACCTCATGCCTTGCTATGAATATAATATGGGATATAATGTAATAAAATTTATGTTATATATTGTAGAGAAAATATAATGCAAATTGTGTGTATGAAAATATAATCAATCTAATTAATTAAAAACACAATCAATAAAACATTAAATCAAAGAAACAAAAAGAAAAACAAGTAAGCAAACTGTTTTATGACAACTTCTCTGAAGTCGTCTTATTGCTCTCTATCTCCAGCGTTTCGTTTGCTCAAGTTGCTCTCAAATTTTTGGAATGCCAAAGCTCAATGAAGTAGACTACTAGAGAATGAGATGTAAAACACATACTATGCTAAATGCAAGATTATGCTAAGATACGAATATTGCTAAAATGCTACAAATGTAAGAATTGAAGCGTAATTGCGTATACGTTCGTCTGTGTTGTTGTAACCAATGCTTGGATTTGCAAGTGCATTTATAGAGTTTTTTGAGGTTTTGATTGGCTGAATTGACCAACGGTTGTGATAATTCCTGATAGATCGAGCAGTCGAAGTTGGATGAGACTGAAGAGAAAAATAGAAGAAAACGAGTAAAGCGAGATTTTTTTCTATTTTCATGGAAGAGATAAGATGAGATGATTTAAAAATCATCTTTTTTAGAAGAAAGATGGAAAGATTTTGAGAAGATAAATAATGAATTATCTAATTCAATTATTTATTTACGAGTGCGTGTTGATTTTAAATATTTATTTAATTAAGATTTTGAGGAAATCAGAAGATTTCATAATTAAATGAAATATCTAATTATGATTTGAAGAAAGCAGAAGATCTTTAATTAAATAAAATATTTAATTAAATTTGAAGGAATGACATGTGTTATGAAATTAATTAAATAAAAGTATTTAATTTATTAGAAGAAAGTTCCAAAATAGAAGAAAAGAAATATTTAAATTTAATTAAAAAGATTTAATTAAATTTAAAAGATGATAATTAACTTAAATAAATAAAATGTATTTATTTAATTTAATCAAGTAGATATATGAAATAATCAAATAAAATAAATTTCTTTGATTATAGTAGGAAAATGAATGAACAATATAATTAAACTGATTAAATTTAATTACATCGTAGAAGACTTTAGAGGAATTAATTAAATAATAAATATTTAATTAAATGTCAGGAATGAATAAACGTGACCAATTTTATGCATATACACAAATAAAATATAAAATATAATAAAATACTTAAGAAATACAATGTGAAGAAAATATAAACAACTAATTTGATTATAAATGAGATAAAATATGATAAACAATATAGATATAATATTCTATACAATCATTTTTTGGGTATACTAATGACATTTAATGAAAATGATTTATTTATCTTTTTTCAATTTATAATTTTTTCTCTTCTTAAATTTGTAAATTGTTTGATTCATTATCTTGAATTCTATTGGTTGAAAGGGTTAGCATACATGAAGAGAGTTTATTTTGAAATTTAAATGCTAATATTTAAATTTCATATTTGAAATCCATTTTAAACATGATTCAAACACGAAATAATGAGCCTTATATCTTTATGTTCTATAATTACTTCAATATCTAGTGGTTGGGGTCTAAACAAAAGACCTTAATTGCGCATAATTTGGAAGAGAGTGAATAATTTTTTTGAAATTAAAATTTCTAAATAGTATAAGCTAAGAACATATATTGTTCATTAGAGAATAAATTTATATTTAGTTTAATATTAGAAGTTGTACTATAATGTGTTTTTTAAATAGTTATGTATGTATTTAATTTGAAAGACTTAATATGATGTTGACAACCATGTATTATGTGTTTGGACAAAAGAATTACATAAAATGTTCAAATTCAAATAGAATGACAAGGACATAATTTTTTTTAATATGTAATCTTTATGTACAATGAATTAGATTGATCCATGTGGAGCTATACTACTATTAGTTGTATTTTTAATACGAGACAATGGCTAATTGTAAATATTTTTGTATATAAAAGTCATATATCAAGTTAAACTAAAACAACTAATTAGATGATACTGAATGACACTTTATTGTATATTTATTGATATTCTTATATTTAAACAATAATGACACTATGTTCTATTGATAGATCCTACTATAATAAATATCTTCACAACTATTGAAACATGTTCAATATTGAGTCCTTCCTTTTACAACACACTCTGGACAATAAATATAAAGAGACAATAAAATTTATTTCTATTATACCCATTACATTACTCTTCATAAATATAAAAATTAAAAATTAAATATATTCAAAACTTACAAACATATACTTAATATCTACATAAATCAAATATTTATAAAAATTCTTCTTTAAAAAATGTAATAATGTTAAAAAAACACCAAACCAACCCATTACACCTCAACATGACATTGGTGAGCTAGTAATATTTAAAATATATTATAATACAACAACTAAAAAAAATGGAGTGATGATAAATAATTTAAAATTTAATACAAATAAACATAGTTATAACCTTAATTTATTATTGAAGATCATTAAATACATTTCTATGATAAGTAGGAGGTATTTTTCCATAGCGTGTCAAATTATGATATTGCTATTAGAATTCAACCGTGTAGTTTCGAGTCAAACTCATTGACCCATGTTTCATGAGTAGTGGTTCAACAAGAACCCATCTCTCATGATATCGAATGGTCCACTTAGCACTTCATTGCATCTGGAGGTGATGCTCCAGGCTCGAGCATCACCTAGATGCAATGAGTGCTAAGTGGACCATTCGATATCATGAGATGGGTTCTTGTTGAACCACTACTCATGAAACATGGGTCAATGAGTTTGACTCGAAACTACACGATTGAATCCTAATAGCAATATCATACATTTCTATAGCAATATCCTAATAGCAATATCATACATTTCTATAGTCGATTTGACACGCTGTGGAAAAATACCTCCTACTTATCAATACATTTCTATGTTAAAAATATCGAAAATTTAATTAAATTGAAAAAATAAGTCAATCTAACAAGATCCATCTTCGTATATTGTTATTCAAACAAAAAAAAAAAAAACTAAAATTTAATAGAAGTCTGGCTTGATTCGGATTCCAAATGGAATTTATTAATTGTCTAAAAGCATAGTCCTCCAGATCAGTTGTCTGGAACGGCAAAAAGGGCCTTTAAACGTTACTTTTTTATTCTTCTTGTACGAAATCGCCTTTAGATTTGCCGATCTGCATTTGGGTTCGTTGGAGGATCTAGTCCATCGGTGAGTCTCGTGTGCACAGAGGTTTTTTCTGAAACTAATGCATTTTTTGTTATTTTGTATAATGAATTGCGGATTTTTCATTATCTGGAATGAAATTAGATGTTTGGTGCCTTCGAATTTTCAATTAAATCAATAAGAAAGGCTTTTGTTAATGTGTCGATCCAATGGAGTTTTAATTTCAATTAGAAAATAAATCTCAAAACTTTTAATTCTGCAATTTGCTGTGAAAATATGAGTTAGATTTGGTATAATGTTAAGCATGCTACATTTTTGTCGAATTGATGGTGAGCTGTGCGCACTTATCACAGTAGTTTAGCCGTAGTGGTTAAAAGGGGAGATGAGGATCCATTGTTATTTGTAGAGATACCATACTCGTATTTTTATCAATTGCGATGATCTTTAAGCTTTCATCTGTAGTTTTGTGTTACTGTTTGTGGGCAAGTGTTCATTTGGTTTCGCTCTCAACACAGGGTGTGATCTGGGTTTGGCTCTCAGCTCATTCTGTGATCTGTTGAAGGCTACCGTATAGATCGTATTGCCGATCTCCTATTAACTAAAGAATGTTGTTTGGCACCACCCCTTTTTTTTTTTTCTGGTCAAGATATCCATATTGATATCATGTAGCAGGCTTCAGCTAAGGTGATTTCTGGATAGCTTTTCTGTGTAATGCGCTAGCATATTCAGGATGCGACGAACAAATGAGTCCGTGATCAGTTGGTCACTATGGTCTTCATTTTGACATTCTCTTACGATGATTATCTAAGAAATGTTTCTTAATAATATTAGAAAGAGAATTTTAGCCGTCCTTGATTCTTGAATTTTACCCGATTCATAAATTTCACGTGATTTATGAATTTCAGACATTTAGGATTCCCTAAATACCTATTTACTATTTCTTCTTAGGGGTAAAGTTGTAGTATCCAACGCATATGAATCTATCATCATCAGACCGCAATCAAGTATAAACTAAGTTGGCTTTAGCTTTTGAATAGTGGGGGATATTCTATACGAGCCTTTTTCCTATAATTGTGTGAAGACGCTTAAATTTTAGATTTTATTATGAAGGCTTTAAAGCCATCCATTATTTTTCATGGATGATTGATGGGATATTATGTTTATATCAAACTAATCAAGTCAAGTTGCTGGATATCAATAATCTCAAGGAATTTACAATTGAAGTGTTTCTTGATTATTCAATTCTGCTGTTAAAACTGCTTGTTTATGTTCAGTTCTGAGAGTTACTAATTTCCATGCTAACACAGATCAAATCTTGTTCTTAATTATGACCTTATTCTTTGCGACAGATATATACATATATATATTGGGCTTCTTTTGGTAATGTGCTGCGAGAACTTTTTCATAAGTTGAGCATGTGAATAATCAGCCCAATACACAATGTGTCATTTGTTGTGCTGTTCTGGTACAGAAGAGGAAAGTTTTGTCCCAGCTGATAGCCATTACACAAGTCCAGCAGTTGGCACTGCCACTGGTAAGATGATACTTTGCTAGGAATATGGTTCAACTTTGAAGAAACATTTTCATTTACAAATGTGATATTTAATATAGTGCTTATCTGAATACTACAAGTTATGCAAAATTACATCTCTAGTGAATTTTAACACTGTACTCATTGTACACTATCACACTTACTTTTGTATAGACCTTGCTGAAATTTGCAGAGAGAAAATGCCTCTAAAAGATTTATTCAATTTAGTAAGCCAAAATTATATACTCTTTGGATGGTTGTGTTTTGCCATACGACTTTTATTCGAGCTTTTAAAATCCTAGAAACACTGTCCCATTCAATGTAAGGAAGAAATTTGAGGTTTGAAGCCATTTGAAGAGCTTGGCATCCACTTTGTCATTATGTCATCTGGTCTGAGATTTGAATCAACATGAATGAGAAGCTTCATTCATCCTTTTGAGCCCAGAATGCTGCTTGATGTTATAGGTCTTTTCCCATTTTTATCAATGCAATTTGATTTTCTAGGTTTCTTGGTCAGGATATTTGACATGTTGATCATATTGTGCAAGCTTTTTTATTTTACTCTTGCTGCCCATTTTGCCGCATGTGAATTTGCAAATTGCACTTACCATCTGTGCTCTGGCTACACTGCTATTCCTTAGCATTCCTACAAGTTGCTTTGTTCTATCTCTGTGTCTGTTCAGGTACTCGGATCTTGTGCCATGCCTTGCTTACTCAGACATTTTATCCCTTCTGGATGCATTCTGATATGCACGTTTCTTTCTGAATGCATAGTCATAGCTCTTATTAGTGCACACCACTTTACAGATCCACAGTTGTGATATGACTTGGCCAACTTCCAGACTGGCATATGTCAGCACATCTTAGTATTAATTCTGGAAAAAGATTCAAACTGACCCAAATTTTCTGTTACTTAACTTCTTGCAACCGAATAGTTACCTGCATTATTGGGCCTTGCCTGCATTCTCATTTTCTTTGTTTCCTGTATAGAAGCTTAGAAATTAAACAATTTTAAGACTGTATATATCGTCTTGTATATTTTTGTAACAGCATTAATTTACAATTTTAAAATTCTTGATTCCCTTTCTTTGATTTTTCCTGTTACATGTGCAATTTCTTTGTTTGCTTGCTTAAGCAATCCACATTTCTCATAAGTCATAATAACCATGAGTTTTCTCAGGGCACACTTGTCTACTGCATTACCATGGGATTGGGAGCCAATATGAGAGTTTTTTAACCATGTTATATCTCTGTAACACCTTATGCCTATTTGGCTGATCTAAAGGCTAAAGATAGTCTAATGACTTGCTTTTTCCCTGTGATTGTTTTGGAGCTAAGTTACCGGAATCGCTCATATGCCCTGCCGATTCTGGGTACTGGTACGTATCCGATTGTAAAAACCTTATGGAATTGACCAGGGTACTGCATTTTTTAATCCTGAAATGTATTTTAAAAGATAGACGAATCCCGATGTTTTTCCAACATTCTTCCGGTTGATGTGACGTGTTTGACCAATTCCAAAAGTCTCAATGCAGATTTCGAAGTTTACATCTATCATTTCTTTACTTTCTGTGGAGTCAGATACCCAGCAGGCTTCCAGTGCAAGTGCTAGTGCTAGTGGGGCTGCATGCCTACTATTAATTATATTATTTTGTTTTAAATGTTGAACCAATGAACAATGAATTCAATATAATTATATACCTATCATAACTTTCAAGTTTTGAAATATTGATATCAAATTAATTTAGTATAATTGTATTTCAGATTTGTTATATTTATGGTAGTTCTAAGTTCTATTTATCATATGCATGATATGTGGTATTCTAAATTTAATTCTTGTTTTTACTTTTTAGGCTGCAAATATGTCTATATCTATGATTTTTATATGTTTTATGTATGGACGTACCCAAATGTACCCACCCAACCCAAAAAAATTGCTGTACCGGTGTATCATACCCGTACCCGTACCCACGTACCCATACCCGATTCGGCAACTTAGCTTTGGAGTCAAACTCAACTCAGATCAAAAGTCAGTGAAACAATAGCTTGCTAAAAATTTGTTCATACTCACCTTGAGTGAAAAACTTGTCAAACAATATATTTATTCTTGTAACTTATGCGCAACACACAGCTTGATTTATACTGGTCAGATGGGGCATGCAATGAGTTAATTGATCTTCCATCCATTGTGGTCAAGAATATGACCTTTTGTTCTCAAGTTTGGGCCTTTAGGGAGAATGTTCAATCTTGTGGACAAGATCCATTGATTGGTTGAGGGACCATTGCAGATTGAATGTTCATCAATTGATTTGCATTGAAACTTTTGAAAAGCTCGTCTGGAAAAAGAAAGATGCTTATAAGATATAATAAACAGTTTTCTTCTGTAATTATATTTATCATTTATGCTTCCTGTTCGGCTAGCATATGAAGGTTCCGTGGATCTACTGTTATGCCCCAAGCAAAGATTTTAAAGGAAGTTTGGAGCCCTAGAATTTAAATTTGTGAACTTATGGAGCCTTTTTCATTTCTTTTCCAATATGTCCTGAAAACATTTCAGTATTTATTTCTGTTTATAACTTTTCTTATTGATGATTTTTCAATTAGCCATTTTTTGACATGCTTGTGTATGAAACCTTACTTTGTTGTGAACATTCTTGCATAGCTTGTGACTGTGATGCTTAACAGCTGGATGTAAGATACACTCAGGCACAATTCATTTCCATGGGCTTGTGTTCCAACTCCTAAGTGTGTAATTTGAGTGAAAATTTTCAAGGTGGAGTTAGCATGATATCCTTCCATTTCTATGTGTTGAGAAAGGCTATAGCTGTGGACAGCATCAGGGTTTGTTGAACCTTAAACTGAGCATTTCACCCTCAGTCATAAAATATCATTTTGATATCTTGGGATAAAATTGAAGCAGAGGAGATGTGATGCAGTGCCAAGTTGTGGGGGTCCAGTGAAGTACCACCAAACCAAGCAGTGTTATTTAATCTCTCAGAAACTCAAAGGACACACCAGAACAAGCAGGAAATAACTCAAACTTTGATTATCAAATACATGAAGAATACAGAGTTTACAGAGTTACAATCCAAAGATACACTAGTTCATTACATTGGAATATTCCAATCTTTTCTTTTCAGGACTCAGAAAATCAGATTTATATTCAAGGAAATCTGATTTGCAGTGATCCGAAACTGGAATGAATTCATAGTACCAACATTTCCAAGGGGTTGTCAGACATGATAACCAAAGGAAACTTTATCCTTAAGACTTTGGAGTCCAGATTAAGGCAAGGTTGAATAAAAAAGGGAAAAACAAAGAATTTGAATTGTAACCTGACTTTGACCCAACATTGGAGATAGAACAAGAACCTGGCTGACAAACTGAAAATTAAAGCAAGGAAAAGAAATAGGATTGCCGAATAAATGAGATGAACAGAGAAAGAGAAAATGCCTAACCCAGAAGACAAACCCAAGATCAAAAGAAAGACAAACAAGGATAAAACTGAAAGTATTTTAGATTGACACAGGATTGTGATTTAACTAGGGATGCTACTGCATCAAGGCAGTTCTGCAGGGCTAGGATGCTTATGACCATGAAAGCATGGTTTCCTATATTTAAAGCATTTGGATGCTTTTTAGGTTCTAGTGTGGTAAAGCTTCTTGGCATTTCCTCTGAATGCACATTGATTGCATCATTACTGTGTTTCAGACTATCAATTTGCATTGATACAGTATACAATCCACTGTTCTTTTGTCTCATCTCTGATTGTTTTCTTAGTTTTGGGCTGAATTGTTCAAGAGGTTGTCACATATGACTGAAGAAATGCATTCTGAATTTACTGTTTTTAATGTTCCTATTGTTCACCTTTGAGGGTTTGGTGAAAATTGGGTTGTGTCATAGGTGACACTTCCTGGATTGTTTGTTATTTGTTTTGAACACTTTATGCTATTTGCTCTGCTTCCTTTCGCATTAGAAGTTTGGCAGTAAGCATATCCTGTTTCTTTTTGCATTAAGTTTTTGGTGGTAAGCAGCACAGTTTAGAGTCTTATTTATGCTTACAGTGTGCCGAGGTGGATGTTGTCGGTTTATTGTAGTCTCTTTTCCATTTATGCTTTTACCAGATGCCCTAAAACATGATGTCTCTTACACCAAACAGTTTCAAAAGCTTTGTTTCCTTGTAAAGAACATTTTTGTAGTCCTATTTGCTGTTTTCCCATTTTTATTTTTCTACTTTTCTCAACCCTCCTAACAAGTTGGCAGCTGAATCTATAATAGTCTTTCTTTTCTCACATGACATTACGTGTTCTGATCCTCTTCAGTTTTATCATTTTTAAATTACCTTTGTGGACAGCTTTGGTACATAAGGTTCATAAAAGCAGCTTTCATGAGTTCATGTTATCATGCCATAAGTTTTCTGAGATCTACTTTTATTCCCATTTCCATTAAAGGATATTTTTTCCTGGTTCCTTCTAAATTAAATTTGAGTGCTTTTATCATTTAGTTTTCTGTAATTTATTTTTCTATTCACAATGTTATCTCTTAGGTCATCTTATTTTCTTTATTTCTAAATCTTCATGAAACATACCATAAGGGTCTGCACCATGCAGTATGGAATTCTTTCAGCCGAGATGCCATGTTTGAGGGGTCTTTCATCCACTGAAGTCCCCTGGGACTTGCACCTAGCTTTATCATTTTTGGTTGTGATTAGGATGGGGAAGACTGCAGTTGGTTCTGTAACCTTGTTATCTGATTCTGTACCATAGAAGCAAATATCTTCTTGGGAATTTCTCAGCATACCTTAAGATAAAGATATTTTCAATTTCTCCAGATATTATCATGAAAAAATTAAAACATGTTGGGAACCCAAAAATGAGGAAAAAGTCAAAGAAAAAAAAGAAAAAAGAAAGAACTGATGTTTTTTTGATATTTAAAGCCGTTCTAATTGCATAGAGCAAGAGAGTGAAAGTGAACAAGGGTGTATACCATGAATTTTGAGTGGATTTTTCTCATTAATTTTGAGATTGCTGATTACAGATAATTGTAATATAAATCTCTTTAACAATTTTAATAAATGACTCTTCCAGAATGACAATGAACCCTTTGTGTTAAATTTATGTGAACAGATTAAATGCACAGAAAATAATTCAAAATCAGAGACAACAACACAGCAGTTACCCTGGGAAAACCCTCCTCTTGAGGGAGAAAAAACCCAGCAACAAAGATCTCTCTTATATATGTAAACAATGAATACAGATCACTTGACAATTAGGTCTAACTCAAGACCAATGTTCAGCACTCTTGACAGATGCAATAGCAAATATCAAACTGTCACTAAATCAATTCGCAATCTGATATTGAGGTGCAGACAGAGCATAGACCTACAGAAAGTTCGCACCTGGCAGAGACAGAATATGGAGAAATTCGCACCTTATGAACTTTACTCTGAGATGTTTGCTCTGTGATATGTTCACACTGCACTTATCATCTGATCTGTTTGCACTTTATCATACGCACTTGATGATCTGTTTGTACTAAATAGACTTCGATCTGTTTAAGTCCGCACTGAATACAATATTCGCACTGCTTATGTTGGCCTGTATCTTGTATTCACACCTGATAATAAGTTCGCACTTGATACTATAGAACTTATGTGAATCTCGAACTGATGATAGTGTATTACAATGGACGAACCAATGTCAATATATACTAATGAATGGGAGAGACACGTCCACTCACATACTTCATGTCGGCCTCTTAAGAGATCGCGTATCTTCTTGATTGAAGTCGGCCTTGATAAATGTTATATGTCGGCCTGAATGGATGTTCACACCTCTTCACAAGAGGTCGGCCACCTTTAAGAAATCGTATCCCAAGGAGATGAAGTCGGCTCCAAATAATAAACACATATTAAATGTTTTCTAATAACAGATCAAGATGAATTCATATCTTCTTATGTCGGCCATGCAATGTGAAGATAAACAATAACAATAAATATAAATTAGATAGCCAACGGCTATCATCTAATTTATGATCTCTCAGTAGGGCTGAGCTGGAAGGAACGACTGAAGCTGCTAAGACATCAACATTATGCAGTAAAACACAATGAAAATAAATAAGAGCTGTTAACCCTACCATTCTCCTTAACTATCAAGTCCAAGAGACTAATCTATACACAAAACGGTAACTACAGTATTAAAATTGACAACAATCTCTCCAACTTTTTCAAATACCTCTTAAGTTTGCAGCAGTGGCTTCTTGACAGCAATGGTCCATTTTATCAACAATGTTTTATATTGATTATTATGATCAGCAATATTTCCTAAAATGTTATTACAGCAGTAATGACACCCATATTAATTTATCACAATGCTAATAATGATGCTGCTGAACACCATATTGATCAAGAATGATACAGATCCAATTATGATAGATTAAGAATATTACATATTATGAATTGCAGAAGGTTAGTTATGTTAAAATAACAATAATAATGATAACAATCTCAATTGATAGGACATTATTAACAGCTGATGTGTAACAACAAAAATTTCCAAACAATGACCTCAATAATACAACTATTTTTATAGTAAAGTAATGACAATAATATCCATTGATAAGTAGAAATGACAGCAAGTGAACGGCAGCTCTAACATCTGTGGTGCAATAGTAATGACAAACCAAATAATAGCATGATCATTTAACAGTTTTTTCTATTAATGACATTCCTCACAAATCATAAATAGTGACAGTGGTGTTCCACTATTCACAAGGTTTTCAAACCTGATTATGCTAAGTGTCTTCACAACTGTAGGTAATTACGTGTATTTTTGAAATAACGATAGCAATATTTTCTGTTGTCCATTGGTGACATACCTAACTGCTATTCAATAATGGCAGCTGGAAATATCAACAGCTACTTACACTGTTCAAGATGTATGACCCGGTTTTAAAAGTAGCAGAGTAGAAAGATAAAAAAAATTCCAGGTCTGAGGTTTGTATAGAAAAAAAAGAATTTAGCATGAAATTATCAGCAGTATATTGTGATAAATATCATAAATTCAAAATTGTGATATATCACTGATAATATTTTGATATATTGCCAATAATATCATATGATATATTGGTGAAAATCTTGGTCAAAGTTGCAGTCAATGATATTTTGTAATACTGCGATATTTTCAGGAAAATATTGGGAACCCTGCTGAGAAAAGTGTATCAGGAAAAGTCATGATATTTTAAAGATATCTGCTTCTATGATCTGGACAGCAGATTTCTCAACTAACTGTATGCATTGCCTAATTCTTTAATCTGATAGGAGAAAGTCCTTAATGATCTTTTCCACTTGAGCAAGTTATTGCTATTTACTGTAAGGGCTTGCCGCCTCCACATTTTTGAATTAAACCTTCCTGCAATATTGAACATCTGAGTTTCTTTTTGAAACCCTTTTTTTCTCATTATTGTTCCCATATTGGAGACAAGTGTCTATTCCACAAGGTATCCCTTCAAATCTTACTGAATATTTTTTCATTCATTCACTTGCATTCAAATTTTCCTTCTTATTTATCTTTTGGATTCCTTCTGTATACTTCCCGTTTTTTTTCTGGATTTTACTTTATGACTACTGTCTAGCAAAAAGAAATTCAATTGACTGCTTTTTTTGCTTTTTGTTTTTTGATTTTCAATCTTACTTTCTTGAAGGTCACTATTTGCTAACTGACTTCCTTAAATTGATTGTTAATCCAAAAGATTCATTCGTTTAGTGTACGTGTTCCTTTTCAGCTCCTACAGTCTTCTTCCTTAGTTGTACTGTAACTTCGTGTATGTTTGTGTCCCATTGAACATACTCCTGATGCTAAGTTTAAAACACATCATTAGGCTAAAGTATGCAATTAGGTTAAAAATCCAAGAGATGCCATCTCGTAATGGGTTCTGGTTGGTAAAGGGAAGCAGGTTTAAAGATTGATTGCCAGCTACTCTATCATGTGTGGATACGATGCTCTTCTATATAGTGATTTCTATACTGTCATTCTCTTCCTACCCCTAAATGGACTGGCATCACTCATTCTTTTTGCTGATGCTAAAGCAGGAAAAAATTGTACATACCATGTCCATGCCACCATCTTAGCTACCCCGAAAAGATTCAGTCATCCTGTCCATCTGTTTGATACCAAATTTGAAACACATACCATTAGATAAAGTATGCAATTAGGTTAAAAAATTTAAGAGAGGCCTTTTTGCTACAAATTCTCATTGCTAAATGGAAGCAAGGTTTAAGATTGATCGTCAGCTCCTTGATTGCCTGTGGATATGTTGCTCATGTATATAGTGATTTCCAGACTCAGTCTACTTCCTACTCTAAAATGGGATGGCACTGCTCATATTCGTTTCCCTGATGCTCAAGCAGCTAAAAGTTGTGCCCTTATATACTAGTTAAGCAGAATATCTTAGGTGCTCTCAGCTTCTGTTGTAAGAAAAAGCTTTTCAGGAAGGTTCTTTTTGGTGTAGCAATTGCATTTCTAATTGGCTGGCAAATTCAGATGGTGCTATACAATCTTATTTGCAGAGTACCAATTAAAATACATGCAGTACAGTTTTATTTGTCTTTTGCTGATAACATGTAATTATTTTTCTGTTTAGATGAATCAAATAATGACTAGTTTTGGGGTTAAGGTATTTATTTATATCCGACTTGTGATATATGATACGAATATTATTTGGGTGTGAGGTGTTATTTCTGTTCGTATGACACCTAATATTTCTGCACATTGGGCAAAGTAATTTTACAGTGTACCACGGGGACGCGTTTCCCCCCAAAATATGACCCGTTTCGGAAACGGGGACGTCCCGGGGACGGGGGGACGGGTACTTGGCGTCCCCCGCCGTCCCGCCACCGCCACCAAAGCGCCGCCGGAGACGGGGAGACGGGGAGACGTCTCCAAGTTTCCTTAGGAGACGTCTCCAAGTCTCCAAGTCTCCTTGGGAGACGCCCAAGAGTTTCCTGGGAGACTAGGAGACGCCCAGGAGTTTCCTGGGAGACTAGGAGACGCCCAGGAGTTTCTTGGGAGACGCCCAGGAGTTTCCTGGGAGACTAGGAGATGTGTTCCATGAAGGTTTGTCTGGCTTTGATGGTCTTAATTTGGGTTTTATTGTTAATGCAAAATGATGTACACCATGAAGGTTTGTGTGGGGAGGGGCGCCCCTCGGTGGGGGGTCTCTCGTGCATACCCAGGAGGCGCCGGGACCCCTCGCCCCCCCCTTTTGCCCCGGGGCGTTGCCCCAGAGGCAATTGCCCCTTGACCCCACTAAGGGCGCTAACCCTCAAACCCATTAGGGGCATTGCCCACAAACTCCCATTGAATTCATTTGATTTTCTAGGTACTCTCCACTAGTTACCTTCAATTTTACAAAAACAATTTCATTTGTCAAATTTTATTTAGCAATTAGCATTCAAGATATCTTCGTATTTAGATTTAGTATTTCAAATTTTGCTATGTTATAATTTTACTAATTAGTAATTTGAGTAATTTCCTATAGTTTCATTTGAAATGTAATTCTTATATTGTTATACTGTTATACATCCTTTCAAAACTAGTTTTTCAAGTACTATAAGTATATTTATAACTATATCAGCACCACCACCCCACCACCCCGCCGCCGCCGTCCCGCCGCCGTCTCCCCGCCGTCCCCAAACTTAGGCCCTTTGTCCCCCCGTCTCCGAAACGCGTTTCCCCGTCCCCCCGTTTCCCCATCCCCCAGGCCCGTGGAACACTGTAATTTTACCTAGTGCGATCTATTAGTATGAAATCGCTACCGACTTTTTGATATTGCAGGAAACCAAGGAGAGTCTAAGGCATCTGAATCAGCCAAGAATGGTGCTCCACAAAAAAATTTGCCCATTGAGGCACCTGCTCTGTCCTTTGAAGAATTGAAGGAAGCAACAGATAACTTTGGGCCAAAGTCTCTGATTGGGGAAGGATCATATGGAAGAGTTTATTATGCAACTTTAAGCAATGGCCGTGCTGCAGCAATAAAGAAATTAGATGTCAGCAGCCAGCAAGAATCTGATTCTGATTTTCTGGCACAGGTAATACCAAACAACAAAACATTTGGGACTATGTCATGTCAATAAACTTGTTCTGATTACTTATTTGACATCTGGCTAAATAAATTTTATATAGTTGATCTTTGTCTTTTTCTGATCTTTTATATTTATCTAGTTGTTCACTTTTATATACTTGTTTTCTCCCTATACTGTAGGTATCAATGGTTTCCAGGCTGAAGCATGAACATGTTGTTGAATTGGTTGGTTATTGTGTGGAAGGGAATCTACGTGTTTTGGCCTATGAGTTTGCGACAATGGGTTCCTTACATGATATATTACATGGTATAATTGACAATATGTTTAGTTTGGGTTTCATGAACTAGATATGAACGCATTTTTTTGGCTGGTGAATGTTGTTTTCTTGCTTGCCTAAAATGTTTGAGTTCAGATGATTAAGATCCCAGTATGCCCTTCATGCAGGAAGGAAAGGAGTTCAAGGTGCTCAACCAGGTCCTGTTCTCGACTGGATGCAACGGGTTAAAATCGCTGTTGGTGCAGCAAAGGGTCTTGAGTACCTTCACGAGAAGGCTCAACCTCATATAATTCACCGTGATATTAGATCAAGCAATGTTCTTCTTTTTGATGATTTTGCTGCCAAAATTGCGGATTTTAACCTTTCAAATCAAGCTCCTGACATGGCTGCCCGCCTTCATTCCACTCGAGTTCTGGGAACTTTTGGCTATCATGCTCCTGAGTAAGGTTCCATCTTGTATCTCATTATTGCAGAGAGCTCTTGTTTTAAAAAAATAAGCGCCCAGATCAATTTCTGTTTCCTTGGATTGACTTTTATGGATTTGTGTGGACATTCTTGTATTTCTTTGGGATTGAGCAGCGTTTGCTCACTTTGTCTCAATTTTGGAAGATAAAAGACAGACAGCCTTTTCTATCGGTGTAGTTCTCATGTTTGTCAGTGATAAAATATATATCTTATTAGCTTCCCCTGCAATATTTCATTTTGCTTTCCTTGATGACATTAACTTGGACTATGGATTGATTCCTAGAGGATATTGTCTCATCCCATGCATATGCAATGTTAATTATTTTTCTTTGTGAACTTTTCGTTGTGAATTATGCTTAGCTGTTCTTAACTTTATCCTAAATAGTCACAATAACTTTCTGCTAGCGATAACCTTGCTGGTCTGGGCAAAGCACAGTGTACTGCCTGTATGTGTAAGACAGTAAAAGAAATGTGAAACAATGGTAGCATAAATTGCCAAAAAATTGTGAGAAATTGGAAATTGGTCTGCAAAACATTTTTTGGAGATTTATCTCCAGAAGCATGATTTTATTGTGACAAAATCTCCAAAAAAATTGTTATCTTGTGATTTTATTATGATTTCTGCCCTTGTTGCATATTTTCCCCTGTATACAGTGATTTTTGGTTTTTTTCACCACTTGCAGTGAATTTCTTTAATTTCAGAACTTTATTTTTTTAATTGTGAGGAATGATTAAAGAGAATTCAAGACTTGATATTATGTGTCCAAGGGAACAGAGTAATAAATATCACTTATTTTGTTTCCTTTCCATTATTTTATGATATTTTAATTTACCTGGTCTGCTTTGAATCCTAGAGTTTGCTATATGACAGGTTAGTTTTTTAACGTGTACTGTGGTATTGTTTACAAAATATTAAGATCTCTTGGCCAGCTTTACTCTCACTGAGTCTCAGATTCTCAAGTTTATATCTTGTCAGTAAACATGAGAACAGAGCATCAAGTGGGCATTGTTCAGGGGAATGAATCTCACCAGAAACTTAAATCCCTAGCTCACACAAAGCAAGATGCAAAAATAGAGCCATGTAATTAACTACACTGGTCTCCAAAACAAGCAGTGCCCAGCAATTAAAAATTGCTACCCATCTGAAATTGTGCTAGTTGTACAAAAGTTGAAACCTATTTACATGAGCTATTACTCATCCAAATACCTGTCCATGGTCATGGAATTCAAAGCAGTGATACCCAAAGCTATAAAGGAAATAGTTGAATTGCTAAGATGGTGGAAAGATTCAAAGTAATCGACTACTAAAACCCTAAGTTACCAAATGGGCCAAAAAATAGGCTGATGTACAAAACATCTTGGAATTGGAATCATTGAATTGGTGTGGAATCAGGCAGGGTTCGGCTTTTTGTCTTCACCTTTGAAAAAACCCTAAACTCGAAAAACTCAAATGTCTCCTACTGCATTTGTTTTTAATATTTGTCAAAAACTGGTACGCGTTGGGTAGCGGTAGAGATAAGTAGTGGATAGGCGTTTTTCTCGTTCACAAAATTGTTTCAGTTCAATAGGCTTTTTTCTCATTCACAAAATTGTTTCAATTGAAAGTCCATGGGCCCAACATTTTACATTGCTTATTATAATTGTCAATCGTAACCATTTTATGATTTTTATGTAGTTTTTAAACCCGCCCGCTTCTGCTCTGTGAGCTTATTGAAACTGACTGATATGGCTTGTATCGCATATATAATTGTAATGAATGGTGTGGTGCTTGAGCCCCCTCTGGGTATAGAGGGATAGGAGGGCGACTATGTATGTATAGTTGGGTTGGCTATTTTAAACCAAACCCTTTATTAATTATGTCCATCACTGATTCTTGCTTTGCACCCATCTTGCACCTGCCGATACCTTTAGGTTGTTGATTATCCTGGATAGGCTCCCAAGATGGGGATGAGCTGGAGCAAGCTGAGAAAGTTGGGCCGGGTGCTTAGGTGAATTAGCCAGGGTTACCCCAAGTTTCCGGGATGGGGACGGCAGGGGACGGTGGGGCGAGTCCCCAAGTTTCTGATTTTTGAGGCCAAATTTAGGGAAGGTAGGGGACGGCTATATAAAATATAGAAAAATTTAAAATATATAGGGAAACATTAAATATTCATATGAAAACAAGGATAAAGCATGCATATATACATTATAGAAACTTAGCTTATAACATTTTTGTTAAGAATTCATTGCCAATATATATATTTTTTCAATTACGATATGAAAATCAAAATAAAAAGAACATGGTACACTGTTGCCGTCCCCCTGGCTGTTTCTGGGACGGGGACGGGGGGGTTTAGACCCGGGGACACGTCCCCGGGTAACACTGGAATTAGCTTAATATGATAATTAATATTATAAAATAGTTTTAAAATTTAAAGTTGATAAACTAGCTTATATTATATCAATATTGTTTATTAAATTATATAATAAAATTATAAATTAATAATAATATAAACTAACATATTATATTAGTATATTGTTTATTAACAAATATATTAATAATTATTTAATACAATTATAATTATAAATTAATAATAATATAACTCCAAATTGGCAGCTTGGCTAAACCTCATTGACAGTATTGGACTAAACCGTCTGTTGCTCATTTACATGACCTATGTACAGAAATATTTGATTTCTTAAAAAAACAAAGATAAAGCATAAGCTTTATAGCCATATTCATCCTCTCCAATTATAATCACCTTGGACTGTCAGGTATTGGATCTGTATGATTGTAATTTGTAGCCATTCCAAGACTTGGTAACGCAAAGATTTGGGAGTCAAACTCAGACTTGGGATAGACTTAGCAAATTAAAAACAAAATGCATTCCAAAAAAAGGCTTGAAAACTGCTTCCCACTACTGGAACTATGAAGAAAATAAACTGTTACAGTAAAAGTGTTCTCCAATGAAGAGAAATCTGACATGCAAAAATTTCAGTCTTGGGAGGATGAAAAATGATATTGTGCAGCAAGAAAACGGTTTCTACGACAAAAAAATCCTCACCCTGCAATTTTAGAACCAGAATCAAGGGCTTTACCCTTATTGGCCTTATGTAGGCTGCAGAACAAAGGGGCAGCGTTGACAAGTCTGATGTAAAGACTCGGGACTCGTGCACATACTTGGCTTTACCCTTTTCTTTTCAGACTTGGAAAACTCAACTAGGACTGGGGACAAAAAGTAGAACTTGGGAACTATGCTTGTAATATCTCTTATTGCAGTGAGAACATTCCTGCAAATTGTTGTTTTTGTGGGAGCACCCCAAGTATGTTCACTCTTGGATCTCGAGGGTGAGGGCCAGCTTGCTTTAGTCTGCTTAACTAAAGAGAAAAATGTGTGTAGAAGCATAGGATAGAATTGAAAGAAGTCACCATTCAGTTTAAGTAAATTTTTAATGCTGTGTATCGCTGGCTGTGTCTACATCCATATAGATATTTAGTTCAAACTGCAAATTAGAAAGTGAATGGGCAATAATCCAACTTTCCAGGGTATTATATAACATCTACAGCTACAGGAACAACCAAATATGACTTCTTGTTCGTGGACCGTGGGAGGCTTCCTTTGACTCCTTTCCACACACAACACATTCAAAATTGACCAAGTCCAAATTTTTATTCCCCCATAAATCATTGGTGTGACAAGGAATGCCAAGCCATGCATAGGAGACTCAATTTTGTCTTGGTGCATGATCCTATTGTCATTCTCTCCACTCAAAGTATTATTGTCTCCTCCATCAGAAAAGGCACAAGTTTGTGCTTCTAGATGGTGCAACTTCTTTGACAATCTCTTTTCAAGGAAAGTCCACTTTGGTAACATTGACCCCTCACAAATGGGTCTACTGTGCAACACTTTTAATGGTATTTCATATCAACTAGTTCTCTAGGTCTCCCTCTCCTTAGCTCCTGTTCACTCATTTTTCCAAAGGGATATCAAGAAAGCTATTTCAAGTAATGCAATGTCGCTTGAAATACATTCTTTTCCCATTATAAATTTATTTAATGAGATTGTTTGGTCAGGATCCTCTTTCTATTGGCCGCACCACATCATTCACCCCATTCACAAATCAAGAGGCACCTCAGACCAAAATACATATAGGATGACAATCATGATTGGGTATTCATTTTCCAAGCTTTATGCTATGTCATTGGACATGAAATTTTCATTATTCATAGTAGTTGTACTAGGATATTTTTAGAACAAGAGGGAAGGCAAGCTTCAAGAGAGATTTTTAGACTATTGATAACATTTTTCGTTTGAGTTATCATCAATGGTGGATTACCAATAATATTGTGTTCCTTCAAAGACTCTAGAATGACCTTTGACATTGTACCCAAACACCTATTGGTCCAAATGTTGGTGTTTCAAAGCTATTTATTATAGATATTATCAAGCTCTAGGGGACAATTGTTGAACAATTTCAAATTTCCAAGGGGCTCTACAACAATGTCAAGCATGTAGGAGTTAATGGTGAACTCCTAACACCCTAGCTAGACCAAAATATCTTCCACAAGAGATAAAATGGCAAGAATAGCTCACTTGATTATGGATGCAAGATTGATTGAATATGTACATGAGAGACCTTGCTTATAAAGGCAAGGTGAGAGATAGGATTAGACAAGATTATGACATGTGTCTTAATCCTATGTTATGAGACTAGGATTAGGCAAGATAATGACATGTGTCTTAATCCTATGTTATGAGACAACTAACTTGACAAATATTAAATGACCTAGGTAACTAGAATTAAATAAAAGTCAAAAAGATAAAATACGGTAAGATCTTAGGACAACTAAGACACTTAGAAAGACACCTAGAACCCAAGTAAACTTAACATGTGAATAAGTCCCATACTAGGAATTAGCTAGGCACAAGACCTTATTCACACCAACAAAGCATACTGTTGGAGTCAATTAATAGTGCTCTCTCCCACTAAGTCTCTTTGAAATCTACATTGATGAGCTTGAAGACTTTGATCTTTAACACACTCATGCAAATGATGGTTGTATCTTACATGTCCTAATTGCAATCCTTCATTTTGCTGATAATGTTGCCCTCCTTGCTAGTTCTCATTGAAGTTTAAAAAGACAATTGATTGATGCTCTTGCTTAGTTTTGTGAGCTTCAACAACTAGTGGTTAACCTTTGAAAAATTAAGGTTATGGTCTCCAAAATCTCCAAAGGTGGTTTCTCTAAGTTCCAAATTTTCTATAAAGGCAAACCTATAAAAATCACAACAATTTTATACATATGTGCGGGTTCAATCTGCAAGTCCATCTCTTTATTTGAAGTTTTCTCCCACTTATAACTTGCAAGGGATGTGTTTCCCTTTCTTCCAATACTTACAAATGCATTTCCAAGATATCCTCATAGAGATGTGACTTTTTGACACTTTCATTAATTGCATTATTCTTTATGGTTTTTTGAAACATGGGACTTGAGGTTAATCCCATTATACTATATTGATTAGGCAAGTACTTAGAGAGTGCAAAATATATTCCCCAATGAATGGTCCATTGAAAACGAGCCGTCCCTTAGCACATTGGCCAAATTGTGTTTGTTTCCTAGCCCTTTCATATTGATAATGCGTTTTGGCTCATTTGAGTCCAGCTCCAGTGTTATCTTGCCTCATGATGGTCGTTTTTAACCCTCTTTCTTTAGAGTGGATTCTTTCTTTGACTCCTCCTACACAACAATGTTGGTACTCAAAAACTAATCTAATTTTCATATTTATTGACTTTTATCTAGACTAACTCCCTCTTTAAATACTCTCTAAATATCATATATCAACAATAAATTCACAATACTTGGATATCTCTTACACAGCCTTTCGACAAAGATAATTTTCTGTGCTGAAAATTTCCAACAAACTATTCAGGGCATTATTATCCCTCTCCATTGGATTTAATGTGATTGAACTCATGGCTTTAGGATTCCTATTTATCAGTTGTGAATACTCTACATTGCCTAAGGAACAAGAGCTTTCACCTTTGCTCTCTCCTAGAAGTTTTCCAATGTATATTATTAAATCTTATATTGGCTCCTCTATGGGCTTCCATCATCTTGGCGTTTTGAATATATTAGGGCCAACTTTCACCTCCAGCCATGTTTGTTTAAGATTTTTAGTCCTTGTTTTTCTTTGGTGGCAGATCTTCCTCTCACATGGTTGTTTATAATGTTTATAATATGTGAAGTTTGTTCTGACACATTTAAGTTTTAGCCACTTAAAGTTCACCCCTCTAGTTAGTGAGAAGTGAGAACATTACTTCTTGTGCTTTTAGCTTATATCCTTGTTTCTTTTAGATGTTGGAGCTTGTTTTTTATCATAATTGCGATTGTTACTATAACCTCAAGTTCCAGTGACCTACTTTGGTCATAGTTCCACGGAGTTTCCTGATGGGGGGATGTAGGCACGTGGGGATAGGTTTCGGGGACAGGGGGACCAAGGGCCTAAGTTTGGGGACGGCGGAGGGACGGTCGCGAGGTGGTGGCAGGGCGCTGAAATACATATAGTACTTGAAAAAATAGGTATAAAAAGATGTATAAGTATAGTAATTATACATCTTGGAGACAACTAGGAGTCCCCTAGGTATCTTGAGGACACCTTGACATCCTTGAAGTCCTAGTGGGGTCTTGGAGACAACGACACTGGTGTCCTAGCAGGGTCTTGAAGAGGGCGACACTGGTGTCCTAGCAGGGTCTTGGAGACGACAACACTGGTGGTGGGATGGTGGTGTTGGTGGTGGGCTGGTGAGGGGATGTCCCCCCAAGTCCCCAAGTCTTCAAGACGAGGACGTCTAGGAAACATGGGGTTTTTTTTGGGGGGGGGGCACGTGTCCCTGTGGAACATTGGTCATTAGTGGACATTTATATAATTTCTTTCTTTCTTTGTTTTTGACAGACAAAGTTGGTTAGTGTAGAACACAAGCTATATAAGGTGAGTAGTTGAGTGCTGAGGCCTTGTAGGTGATCTTTGGCATGCTATGGGAGTTCAATCGTAGTTGAACTCTCTAGATGGTTGGCCCCTAGGATTTAGTTTTTGTTGAACCAACTTTCTAAACACATCAAGATTTGGTCTAGCTCCTAGAATTTACCAACAAGCAAATGCCAAACTTGAAATGTACTTTGTCAACAATAGAATTAGGGATACAAAGAAGAAAACTCTTACCATCTGTAGTAGGAGCCAAAGATAGAGTAGGAGGGGAGGTGACCAAGCATTTGACAACAATCACCCAAGATTTCATCGGCCTTTCACAAGCAGCAACCCCTAAATCAAATGTTGCTTGAGACACTAGACTAGCCCCAACAACATCCAAGGCCTAAGTGGCAAGATGGATTGAAACCTTTAGAGAGGCTTCCATAGGACACAAAACCTGACGATACTCATAAGCATCATAGAGAGGAGGGACCAACAACATTGCTCAAGTGATGTAGGGGACTCCCCTCACAAATCTGAAATCAAACACAGACAAAGAGACTTGGAAGATGGCTGCAATATGCCATTAAATTTCAGATTTAAAGAAAGAAAATCAGCAACATTCTTATTTGATTAAATCATAAAATGATTACATCAAACTGAAGCTCATGGGCTTCCTTACAATCTGGGCTTCATACATACAAAAATATGCAACATAATGTCTTCAACATTCTAGCATCATTCCGACAACATTTGGGTATGCAACCACAACTTCTTCAAAATCCCCCCTCTCCAAATGAGCAAGCATCATTATATAGAAATTGTGTGAGAAGAAACCACCATTGGTTTCCCAAAGCAACCTCCATAAACCACCAAGAATTCCAACGCCCAACTTGAGGAGAGATAAGAAAATAAAATATAAAATAATTCATTTCCTTCACCACCTTCACATGGGCGCCTAACTTTTGGCCAATTATCTTGGTCAATTAAGACACCTTCTTTGACTCCCAGTGGCCCCGACGGCTTCAAATACGATCATGCAACAACATGCAAAGATTGTGGCGTAAGCATGCAATCACATGCAAGGCATGCAATTCAACATGCAAGCACATGCACCCCAAATGCACCAAGAATTTGGACGTCCAAGAGGGAAATTTTCCCAATTTTGCCTTAGAAAGTATTCATAAATGCATATTTCCCACCAAAATTACAATTACAATTTCATCCCAAGGGAAATTACAAAAGTTGCAAATCAAAATATTTATTCACCCAGCCTCTAAGCCCTTATTTAAAATAAACAAAAATAAAATAGCAATATTTTTGGTGATGCAAGATTGCTAGTACCCCTAGATGCTCCTACATCAGACACCCGGGGTAAGAAAATTTTTGTGAATATGGATTCAAAAAATGGAGTTGAGTGGTAGTACCACCCTTTCGGATTGCAAACAGTCCTCAACAAACTACATCACTGAATTTGGTACCTGCAATTGATTCTTCTTTTTCCTCTTCCAACACTTAATCGGAACAAGCTTCCTTCTCTGACAACTCTGCTCTTCATTGAGCCTCCTGAATGTGGAATCAATTCCACCATAAACCGACCACCTCCTCCAAGTGTATACTACACTCCCCTCTGATCTTGTGGGATTCAACCCACCATAGTCCGACCACTTCCACCAAATTGCACTTGCACTAAACTCTACAATACCACACAAACCCTTCTTTGCATACCATACATCACTAGAAAAATCTTCTTGAACTAACCCATCCATAACTTGCAAATCATCATCATTATCAAATTTAATAAAATATGATTTACTATTCTCTCTTGCTGCAACCTCATCACACTCACTTCCTTCTTTAGAATAATATTTAGAAAAATTGAAATTTACCTTGGTTTGATTCACTACTGCAACTTCAACCTTGTCTTGAAAATGATATGTTACTATTTTTATGCCTTTAGAAAGACATATTGCTGCTGCAAACTGATCTTCCACATTCAAAACAACGTTAGAACAATAGTCCTAAGATTCATCATCCATATTCTCTAACAAATAATCAGGCTCTCTAACGAAGGAATCTTCATCTTCAATACTTTCAAACAAATAATTATTGGAAAAATCCTCTTTTACCTTCACCTCTTTTTCCTCAATTTCAACCTTCTCAAATTGATTCGTTGCTGCAACAAATTTATCCATTTCTACATTCTTAGCCTCATCAAAACATACATTAAAATCTGATTTTACCTCATTGCCTTCTTCTGCAACTTTTACTGCTGCGATTCTTTCTTCACTATCACTCATCATATCATTCAAACACAAATCAGATTTGGTTCTAACCTCATCAAAACCTAATATTCCTCTCTTTCCTATTGCTGCAACAAAATGTTTAGCTTCCTCATATTCACCCATTCCATTCACATAATTCATAAGCAAATCAGAATCACCAATTAACTCACAAAATGCAAGTTTTACCTCCTCTTTTACTGTTTCAACTTCGATATCCTCTTTTTCAATGTTCTCCATTGTACTTAACTTTTCTATTGCTGCTGCAACCTCTATAATTCCATCCTTCATGTCTTCCAACAAACATTCTTCAGCTTCAGGTTCATCAATTTCCTCACATTCATCCTCTTCTTCATTTGTGCCACTTGTTTGACACCCTTCTGCATCTTCTTTCTTTCCTGCAATCAAAATATCATTAGAAGGATAATCAAAATTACCTTCAAATCTTCTCTTTTCTCGTTTTCTCCTTTCAATCTCTTTTCTTAATTCATCCACTTTTTGTTGCAATTCTATCATCCCAACTCTTATTTCTTCTTGCTCTCTCTCTCTAATTCTCTCGCTGATTTTTTCAAGTCCAGGAATCCTCAAACTCCATCCAATGACAAAAGTCCTTTTCTTCTTTCTCTTTTCCATTTTCAAGGCCTCACAAAGTCTCAACATAAATCTTCAAATTCTCAAGTTTTACAAATGTAAATTGCCTTACATTTGGCGATCTGTTTACAAATCTTCAACACTTTCAGGTTCTGCTACAAACAGCCTCACACTCGGCGATCTGTTCACAACCACAAGAACCTCAGCTCCTTAAATCCTCTAAGTAGTTCCTCTTGCAACTTGCACATACATCTGCAAGAAAAATTCACACACACACACGCACCAACCCTTGGATCCTTGATCTGATTTAGGATCAATTCTGTTTGCAATTCTCACTTCTCTTTTGTTCTGAATCACTTTGTTATTTCCGTTAATTTAATTATGTTATGGTGTTGATTTCATCTTAGTAATTTGGAATTCGAATTTGTAAACATTAAGCATTTGAATGCAATCGTCATAGATCCTAAATAAATAAAAAATGATCTGTAAATGAATCAAGCACTTGCTTGTTAAAGTTCACGAGTTAGATTTACAAAAGACTTACAATTGTCCAATCTAACATCAGGATCTTTTAAATTATCGATTTGAATCCAAAATGTAAATCCAAATCTCTAATCTACTAAGCTCAAATAAACAATTGCAAGAAATCACAAAAAGATTACAACCTAGGTGATAATGGAGTTCATCGAAACGGCTGTCTCTGGATTCACTAGAAAAACGAACCAATATATTGCCTTTAAGACTTAGAATCTTCATAGGTTACAAAAGGAATCAGCTTTCGCCTTACAAGAGGCCTCTAGAAAGTAACTCCGCCTATGACTACAATTTCCACGTCGGCAAAACGTTCTTACAAAAGAACAAAAGAAGCTTCACAAAGCTTTTACAAAAGAGGCTACTACAACCCATGCAAATTCTTCACCAAGTTACAAAAATCTCCTTCCGAGATTACTTGTTTTCAAGAAGAATTGGTTGTCAACTAAAGCTCATTAACCCCCTTTTTATACAAGAGTTTTACCAAAATTGGGTAATAACCACTTGATTTTTACAGACACCACATATCACCCATATAAGGTAAGATTTTCAAACATCTTCCTTATTTACAAATAAAAATCTCAAATCCCCCTCAATAATCTTTTAAAATAATTTAGAGCCCTTAATTTATTCCATTCCTGGGCTAAGTTTGTTTAGGTTTTGTTTATTTGTTTAAGTTTGGAGGTAATTTGTTTTGAAATAAATAGAAGTTGGGCTTAACCACCTGTTAAGTAAAACTAAGCCTGCAAATATCTCAAACTCCATCGATAGCGTAGCGGTGGTTACCAATTTTGTTTGCTGGCTGGTTTAGGGTTCAATACCCGTCAACCTCTCTTTACCCGCTGATTTGCAATAGTAATATAATAAAATAAAATGGAGCCCATACATAGTAAGCGCTTAATACGTTGGCGTAATGGCAAGGCATCTGCTTTGCTAGGAGGAGGTTGCGAGATCAAAACCCTCTAATTACTTTTGATAGAAAATTCCATCAACTGACTGGAGGAGGAAATGAGGGGCCACGTGGCGCATCCTTGTTGTGCCATGTGCAATTTGATTCGCTAATGCCGTCCACATTGTCTCTCAGTTAGCTGTTCATGTCAACTGCCACATGTCAAGACGCTATTGGTCCATGTTGTTGTATGGCACCACGTCATCATCCACATCACCTGCTGACTATGTTGCCAAGTCATTTGTCGTACTGCTGACGTCATCTGTACGGCCTACCACATGTCAAGACACTATTGGTCCACGTCAGCATCCGTACGATGACTCGTCCGCCAAGTCAACATGATGACGTCAGCATTGTACCTTCAAGTCAACCTAGTCAACCACGAGCTTCGACCTTCCATATCTCGCATATACGAGCACCAATTTGCGCGAAATGAACGTTGTTGAAAATCTCTCGCTGAGCTCTTCGCATTGACATCAATTTTGACCACTTTTGGTGACATCAAATTTTGACCTTTTTTTCTCGCCTTGGTACTTGAGTTGACTAGTTGTTGACTGAACTTTGACTGGCAATAACTTGCGCATATGAGCTCCGATTGACCCTGTTCAAGTTGCATTGGGTTCCATTCGCCAAGCTCTTCACAATGACGTTGATTTCACCATATTCTGAGATGATCAAATTTTCACCCTTTGACTGGCCTGCATATCCGGTTGACCAAACTTTGACTGGTCATAACTCGGACACACGAACTCGGTTTTTGCCCGTTCAAATTGTGTTGAGATCGGTTTGCCGAACACTTCGACATGGTGCCGCTTCTGGGGACTTTAGGAATAGTTAAAATTTCAGTGTCTGCAGATCCACCTGGATCAATCCCGGTGCAAACTGCCTCACACTCAGGAACTCCTGCTCTGATACCATTGATGTAGGGGACTCCCCTTACAAATTTGAAATCAAACACACACAAAGAGACTTGCAAGATGGCTGCAATATGCCATTTAATTTCAGATTTAAAGAAAGAAAATCAGCAACATTTTTATTTGCTTAAATCATAAAATGATTACATCAAACTAACGCTCATGGGCTTCCTTACAATCTGGGCTTTATACATACAAAAATCTGCAACATAATGTCTTCGACATTCTAGTATCATTCCGACAACATCTGGGTATGCAACCACAACTTCTCCAAAAGCCCCCCTCTCCAAATGAGCAAGCATCATTATATAGAAATTGTGTGAGAAGAAACCACCATTGGTTTCCCAAAACAACCTCCATAAACCACCAAGAATTCCAACGCCCAACTTGGGGAGAGATAAGAAAATAAAATATAAAATAATTCATTGCCTTCACCACCTTCACATGGGTGCCTAACTTTTGGCCAAACATCTTGGTCAATCAAGACACCTTCTTTGACTCCCGGTGGCCCTGATGGCTCCAAATACGGTCATGCAACAACATGCAAAGATTGTGGCACAAACATGCAATCATGCAAGGCATGCAATTGAACATGCAAGGACATGCACCCCAAATGGTCCCCACCAAGAATTTGGATGCCCAAGAGGGGTATTTTCCCAATTTTGCTTTAGAAAATATTCATAAATGCATAATTCCCACCAAAATTACAATTACAATTTCATCCCAAGGGAAATTACAAAGTTGCAAATCAAAATATTTATTCACCTAGCCTCTAAGCCCTTATTTAAAATGAACAAAAATAAAATAGCAATATTTTTGGTGATGCAAGATTGCTAGTACCCCTAGATGCTCCTGCATCATCAAGGGAGAGCAAGGAGCCAAGGAAGAAAGGGTATTCAAATCACATGAGTCAAACAACTCTGATGCGTGCGATACACTGTCACCTGCAACATCCTTGGGTCCCTTAGGAGAGCTTGAAACTCCAACTGCAAACAAAAAAAAGCCTCATTTTAACCATTATTTGAGATTGCTGGCATTTGACAAATCAATCTCGTTAGCAACCACAATAAAATTTGCCATTGAAGGATTGCCACGGAAGAATTGCTAAACAATCCCGTCGAGGAATGCTTAGTCCCCATTGGGTATGTGCCTAAGACTACATGATTGATGATAGGCCTCAAGCCAAATAGCCATGAACCTCTTCTCCTTGTCCTCAACCAAGTGGCTGTTGCATTTGTCTTTTGTTTCAACCCTTTGCTAAATTGCCATCATCTTTGTTCTTGGCTTCACCATCCCCCTCCTTCAGGCTGTTCCTGCTCTTTGCCAATTCCAAACCAAGCATCAACTCTTTTATGTTTTTGGAAGGATTGTTGTTTCGAAATAATATAGAAAACCAAGCTAATCATTTTTTCGACTTAGTATGAAAGCTGAAATAGTTGTTTCTGACATGCACCTGTTCAAGATATCCCAAGAATGGCAGGACATGGAGTCTTTTCGTATTTCATTTCTATTTTTTAGAAATTTTCTACAGGGTTTACATAAATATTAATATTTTTGAATACTGTATGTTTCTTAGTGCTACCTTTATTTTATTATTACAGTAGTAGCAAGTGTTTTGTTCCTCCACAATTGGTCCTGCTCTACGATGTTTGTCCATTCCATGCATAAATTGTAAGATCAAAGGAACTTTGTTAAGAGAGGTGTCTCTTGGATAAACCATTAATGAATGCCATGCTGACTGTGCACCAGTTAAATTAAATCAATTTTTCCTCGACCTTGTATTTGTGTCACTCCAAGTTATTGCTTGCCCTTCACATTTTAATCTCTCAACTTGCTATACCTACATCTGTGGTTGCGTTTCTTGAGTGGGGGTAGCTATATTCATTCATTCATAAATTAGATTGTACTCTATGACAAAATTCCATGAGATTATTTTTTTTGAGAGATTATTGGCATAATTTGGCAAAAATCATAACTGGGGGAATTTATGCGGTTGCTGGATTTGAATGAGAAATTAATTTTATGCTAATTGGGGATAATTTAGTACTAATATTCACCGATTGGCTATTTTGTTCTTTTTTCTCCACAAATATTTTCCATTCGAAAATGAGACTGGCTGTATTTTTTCACGAACAATATTTCTTTTCTTTAGGAATTTGCCAGTTTTTTGTATTCCACCATATAAAACCTTCCTGGAACTGGACATTATGACAAAATGTACGAAATTAAAAATTTGATATTGAAAAAGATTCACCAGGATTTCAAAACTTCAAAAAAGTTTATAAAATTATCCCTAGTGCTAATAATTGGGTTTGAAACAATCATTAAAGCTTTGAGATTTTCATAGGTCAACATAATGTCATGTATCTGGATACAACTGTGTAATTTTTTTTTTCTTCTGATGTTAAAGAGTCTTCTTTGAGATTTCTCTTCAGGGAATTATTGTTTGAAGCAATCATGTTTATATGAATCTGACTGTAGAGTGTAGAATGCAAATGCCATATTGACATCATGCTTTTCCAATGCTGCTTCAAATCTTATCAATACTGAAGGGTTTCAAAAGTAAGCATGCCATTTAATGTAATTAAGAGGATTCCACAGTTATGAATGCTACTTGTCTTTATGGATTACTCTAGATGGAAATAAGCATGCATCTATTTTCCATTCGGATCAGAATTGTATGCTATATTGGGTGATTCCTATAAAAAAACTGTAGGGCAACATTTGAATATACAAGGTCGTGGTTGTGACAATTTCATTTCCATTCTCCTTTCAGGTATGCTATGACTGGTCAGTTAACTCAAAAGAGTGATGTATATAGTTTTGGGGTGGTGCTACTTGAGCTTTTGACAGGAAGAAAACCAGTGGACCATACAATGCCCAGGGGACAGCAAAGCCTTGTTACTTGGGTTAGTGTTCTATTTTGGATTTGAGTCTGCTCTTGGATGGGAAAAATGATAATCAGAACTTTACTAAAGGAAGAATTCATATTGTTGAGATTTAGAGTTTGAAGTTTTGGCTTTGGAAGAAATATTTCATCTTTTTTTCTGTCCTTGTCAAAAACCGTGAAACACAATCAATGGTGATTCATTTTAATGATTCTGCAGATCTGTATTTTTAAGTTTTTCTCTGCCCTGCTGTAGTTAATCATTAGCTTACTTAATTTGTCACCCTGATGGCTTGCTGAATATAGATAGTAGGATTTTGCTTGGGCCATTATTTACAGTTTTTCTTTAACCATCTTTACATTAAACATTTCACTGCTATTTTTGGAGGTTGGGGATGATGATATATTTTATGCTTTTGCCATGCATACAGGCAACTCCAAGATTGAGTGAAGACAAAGTAAAGCAGTGTGTTGACCCAAAGTTGAAGGGTGAATATCCTCCCAAGGCTGTTGCTAAGGTGTGGAGCTTTTAATCTCATTTCCTGTTCAATAGATCTGTTTTATAGATTTCTCTATGAAAAGGCATAGTAGTTTTCTTTCAAAAAAGGCAAGTTAGGGTCTCACGAACCAGGTCCATTGCATCCAAATTCCAATGTTATATTTTTCTGTGACAGATGGCTGCTGTTGCAGCATTATGCGTGCAGTATGAAGCAGATTTTCGTCCCAACATGAGTATTGTTGTCAAAGCACTTCAGCCATTGCTTAATCCAAAACCAACTCCTTCTGCATCCGATCCTCATGCCTGATGCTCCAGCGACAGTCTTTTCTGCAATTTTCAGATTTTCTTATCAATTGTTTTGTAATAGGTCTGTGGATTATCAGATGATGGTATTTTGTTCTAGAGTTCTTCTCTTCAAATAATTTTTTGGCACTGATTGAAGTCGCATGCTTAAGTTGTGCGTGTCACCTAAGTTGTTGATATTTTACCTACGGATTTCTTTCAATAACCTTAGATTTTTTTGTTCTTTACAGAGAGTCTCAAGCGATGTATGTTAGTTTCACATATGAATTTCTAAGGCTTACTATGTTGGACTCTTAAATTGTATTTGTAGCTCTGCTCATTCATTGGATATTTGTGTACAACATGTTTTATGTATGAGTTTCATGTGTAGTGGAGTTTCATTCAAAATGATGCATATTGTCATTCTGTCTTGGAATCACTCCTCTTTTTCTTGTATGTGTGTGTACACGCACACACACATATTTTGTGTCAAGACTGATATCTTACACTGAGATAGCCTTTGTGCTGGATGCACTAAAGTCATCAATCTGCACAAAATTTGGTGCCAGAGCACTTATTAACCTTGTTATACTTATCCGAGACCAAGAAGGCTCTAGTTTGGGGATTGATTACAGCATTATATCTTTTGTCTTGTATTTTTGAAACCAAAGTAAGATTTGGATGATCCTGTTTCATCTGATCTCATGGTCTTGTCAACAGTTCTTCCCCCTGTAGATTTCTGAATGTTGGCAAATTGGCCGTTTATCAGTTCCTGTACATTCTCACTTTTTGGAAGTATGATAGCGGCTATATGCTTAGGATGTTTAAGGTGCAAGAACGTCACCTAGACAATGAACTGCAAACAATACAAAATCACAATTCTGGTTACAAAATTAATTGAGATGAGAAGAGATTGGTGTCTGCAAAGTGACCAAAATGGTCTAAGTGACATATTATTAAAAAGTAAGAAAAAAAAGGAGGAAATACCGAAAGTACCACCTTGGGTATAAATTTTACAGTTTATCCTTGCTTGTTTAGCAATTTCTTAGTTATGGGCAGCCTGTGAAGCAAATATTTTATAACTTTCTTCCATCAATATTATTCCCTCTAATCGGGTTCATTTATACTTGAACATAATGTTAAAGCATTGATTCTGTGTATAAACATTTTATATTTAATACATCGGGTCAATACGTCACAAAATTTGGTAGATTCATAAATTAGGACAGCTATGTTGCATGCGTCAGTCATCAACATACAGACCTTCAATCCCAAACTTCTTTACATTCCTGCGCACTCACATAACATGCAAAGGCAAAATGCATTTTAGCAAATAGAGAACTTGACATTTAAATGTGGAAATAACAAAATATTTGCAACAGAGACCATTGCGACATAGACATATTGCTGGAGAAAACCCTTCACTAGGAGAACTCCAAGAAGAGTGAGTAAAACTCTGCATGCCACTATATGACAGCAGTTACAAGTTATTGCATGCCTCATGGGCTAATATTGCCGGAGAAAACCTTTCACTGGGAAGAAGTCCAAGAAGAGTGATGAAAACTTGCATGCCACTATATGACAGCCATTACAAGTTATTACAACAACCATGCTACCTGCACCTGCAAATTATCAATGACACCAATAGATACTTGCAACAAACTCTGCTACAGTAATAGAATGGACAACAATTACCAAAACCGTACAGGGAAATGACCTACATCCAGCAATCTACCCATCAACAAGATGTTTGCCCAATACCGCCCATAGCATATTATCCACAAAACTGAAAGGACTACCACCTCCATTACCAATGAAGAACTCTCATATCCCCCAACAAAAACGTATAACTGTTACATGACCTTCAACAGTCCGAAAATGGACTACTACCGTCAATTGCATGAGTCTTGCCCTCTGAAAACATGGAAAGACAATGTAGACTTCCAACGACCTACCAAACACAAAAAGTTGAAAAGCCAAATGCCTCCATGGAAGTTCAAATGCCATGATGCTTCAAATTCCTCTTACTATCTGCCAAAAGAAATGTTCGCCGCTTTTGCTAGTAATAAGTTTGCTGCTTTTGCTGGTAATAAGTTCACTGCTTTTGCTAGTAAAATGTTCATTATGGCGATTAGGGCATTCGTGAGGGTGAACAAGCATTTGCTAGACATTCTTGCTTTTTCTGGTACTTCTAGGGTCTGCAACTTTGAGTGGATGTATTTCAGATGAATCCCATGCCCTCCTTGACCCACACCAATCCTTTCCAGACCGATGTATGCTGGTTTGATGACAATATCATGCTCAAATGTCTTGGCTACACTTAAATGAGCCAGAATAATATTCTGTTTTTTCGGATCAATCATTGCCAGCTATATAGGAAAGGGATGGCCAATTTGCATTCATCATCACAGCCTCTATTCTTCCTCTGCGGTTGTCTCAACCAAGTTATGAATATTAATGGACTATAAATAGAATCGAGATTATGTAGTTGTGAGAGAGGACCCGATTCAGAAGGGCTCTATTGTTGTAGAAGCCAGTCCCAATATTCACGAAACAAGGTGTACGACAAATATAGAGATCAAAATTAAATGGAATTGTGAATGTAAAGAAGCCAACATAACGAGTCTAAATTATGACCATGAGTTGTCTCACTTATATATAAAAATTCACATCTACCGAAATATACACAACTCAATTTAGTCATAGTATGATAATAAGGTACGTGTAGTAGTAGAGGACTATACAAGCTCTAATTTTACCATTGACGGAGCTAATTCTAACATCTCTAGTTGTGAAAGTTTATAAGTAAAGGTAAATGTTCATTTTCCCTTCATGCATGAAGACAGCATAAAAACTTGGCGTGAAAGTCAAATTTCTTAGAAAAGGGGAGTTAACATGGGTCAAAATAGGTCTAAAAATGATCAACTAATTCTTGTTGTTCTGACATTTGAGAACTTTCAAAGTTTGTAACAAAAGTTAAGCCACGCCAAGTAATTCCTATGCACTTCCATTGACTTGATGTACCTATCTTTGCCTTGTTGGTGCCAAATGAAGAGCACACACTTATACTGAGAGGGATGGTCTGATGGTGAGGGCAGGTGGTCGGGGGTGGTGGTGAATCAGTATAAGATAAACTTCTACTTATTTAAATTCAATAACCACAATAAAAACAATTATACAAGATCTAACAATTAAGAGAACAAGATATACGTGGAAACCCTTTTGGTAGAAAGCCATGGAGAGAGGACTGCTTGGATCTACTGTCCAGCCTTAAAATAAAATACTCTTAGAAAATTTCGTAGGCACCAACCCACCGAAGACACCAATCCCCACCATTAAGCACCAACTTAGCAAGAGACACCAATCTCTTCTATTAAGAGGCACCTACCTCTAAATGAACAAAAACTTTGACTTCCTGAAAATGCTTCTTCAATGGATGATAATTAAAAAGATTTCTTTCCCGAAAATTTGCTTTGAACGATCTTCCATTTTTCTCCCCTTAAAAATCTACTTGTGTTTGAATGATATATCCTTTTATTCCTCACTTGCTTTCCATCCACACTTCTTATTATTTATATCTTCACACCACTTGGAGAGGGTGCGATTCTATGGAGGCAACACACTTCACTATTTATCTCTTTTCCAAAGGAGGCGTCTCTGTATATACTTGTTTGTGGGTGCCAAAATGGCGTTGGCCCATTATTATTTAAATTTAAATTTATTTTTCATTTTACAAGGAGAGGGCGCCAAAGTAGAGGAGGGTCGGCCAACTTTAACAATAAATTTAAGCACTGCCTTGGTAAGATAAAATTGTCCATCTTATGATTTTAAAGAGTATTCAATTAGTGGTCTTTGGCCATTACAACCTCATGCAATTTCCTTCTTGATATCAAGGACATTCATGGACAATGATTTCTTTCTTGACATCAATGACAACAATATGACACCAATATTTCCAACACCAAATTCATAAGGTGTAGTATTCATAATACTTCACTTGTAATTTCTCTTAGTGATAGAAAAGATATAAGCTAAAAGGGACAACGAGAAATTTTTTTTTATAGTTAGGAGGACTAAAATAATGGATGACAAGTTTAAATTACCTCAAATCACTTGGATAATCAAGAACAATTGCTTCTTATTGATCATAAGGTGATTGAACATGTGGATGGGATATATTATGAAGTTAAACAATAAAAAATAGATGAAAAACTAGGTGCATACGCCTTCAAATTTAAAGAACAGAGGTCTAAAATTGAAAATCTATTAGTACATGTATCCCAAAGAGGTTAATCTACAACATTTACATTCCCTAATAAGTCAAGAACAACTAAAAATCAGCTATGGAGCATGAAATTCAATGGGTTTATGTCCAAATAGGGCTATGGTGCTAGATTTGAGCTTTTTTATCCAAAGGTAAAATCATACCTTGTTGCTATAATTTATTTGCAATAATAACATAGTTGAGTATGAATCCCTCATACATGGATTATAGTTTATAATTAGAAAGGGATAAAAAATATAAGAGTTATTGGAGACTAAAATCTTATCATTAAACGGTTAAGACGTTAGTATGCATATATGAACCAATTTCTCTTTAGATATAGGAGACAAATATGGAACTTGATTGAAGACTTTGATGTCTTCATTTTTTAGTTTATTTCACAAAGAAAAAATAATATTATTGATGCCTTGGTAGTGGCTACAAGTACTGTGGAATCTGGTTGAAAAGGCACTCAATTAAGCTTGTTTCATTTCCTCTAGTTTTGTATAATGTCAAGAATTTCCAAGTATGTAAAGCTAACAAATATATCTTAAAGATTATCATGAATTTAGGATTTTTTATAATTCAGATCATAGATTAATATCAGATAGAAGACTATGAATTTAATGAAAATGGAGTTATAAAATCTAAAAACAAATAACATTCTAAAATGAATGAACTCATTGGAGAGACTTTTTGATATGGAAATCAAGGGAATGAGCATAAATTAGATTAGTTTGAAGGTGCACAACATGATTTTCAAAATTTAGGGATAACACATGGTCCTAAAAACATTTTATTGGGAAAAGCATGTACAAAAGTGCATAGGAAAGGTATAATATAAGTTTTCATAATTACACCATGATTTCATTGCTTGGAGCTATGAGGATTTATAAGTTTCTTACACCTACATCATGACACATACTATTCCTTTAAAGCTAGGTGTTGGACCTTTTCATTAAGGATAAGGCTGATAAATCCATTGCTCGAGCCTTTGATATTCAAATAGGTATAGAAATTACTATCAACTAAGATTATTCCTATTACGCATCCCACTTGGTTTGCTAATCTTGTTCTAGTCTAGAAAAAGAACGATGATATTAGATTGTGTTGATTTTGAAAATTTGAACAAGGCTTCAGAAAAAGGATAATTATCCACTCCCCCTCTCTATAGATGAGTTTTTAAAGATTGTAAATGGTTCATAGCCAATGTATTTTATAGATGACTATTTTATACAAATTTAGGTGATGGTAAACCATGAAGACTAGATAAAGACAAATTTTTATCTGAAAAATTGTGAACCTTTGCATATAGGAGGAGGTTGTTTGTTTTGATTAATGTAAGAGCTACATTTTAGTGTGCCATAGACATAACATTCATGTATTTGATTTGTAATCTATTATCATCTACATGGATGATTTCATAGTGTTCTCCAAAAATTGTGGTGACCATGTGGTTGATTTGAGTAAGGTATCATAGTGTTGTAGAGAGCATGACATTTTTTTGAATCCAAATATATGCATTTTTGGAGTAAGAGGGGAGAAGGTACTAGGACATGCAATTTATGAAAGGCATATCTATAGATCAAGAAATAACTTTGGCCATTTTGAAGATATCTTTATTAAGGAGAAAGAAAGAGTTGAACTATCCTTCTTTGAAAAAAATAATTATATTTGAAAACTTGTCTTAGGATATGCTAACATTATTAGTGTAGAAGTTAATTGTGAGCTCCTAACACCCCAAGAACAACTGCAAGACCAAAATATCTTCCACAAGAGAGAAAATGGCAAAAATAGCTTGCTTGATTATGGATGCAAGATTGATTGAATATGTTAAATGCACATATGATACCCTGCTTATAAAGACAAGGTTGTGAGATAGGATTAGACAAGATCATGACATACATCTTAATCCTGTACAATGAGACAACTACCTCAACATTATTAAATGACTTAGGACGCAAGTATTAAATGCCATGATAATATATGATAAGATCACTTGACACCAAAGGCTAGAAAGATTCCTTATGACCTAAGTAAACTTAGCATGTAAATAGGACCTATAAGTTAACTAGATAGGTAAAATACCTATTTACATCAACAATTAGGCCACTTTATGTAAATGTTAAATGAGGATCCCAAAATTAAGTGGAAATCTAGATTGCAAGCTACATTTTTCAAAAATAAAGAGGTCAACTGCTAATACATAGGTACTAATTAGGCTTGATTCACACATCCATTATACATTTAATCATTTTTTTAGAGAATTCTAGTGCTACTATCTTGACAGAAAGGAAAGAGGTTGGAGAGGAGATGACCATTGCTTTCACGAGCTCCCAATTTCGTAATATAGAAATAAAATATTCTAGCACTAATAAAAAAGCAGTTGCAATAGTTAAAGTTATTAATAAGTTTAGCCATTATTTTGTATGAGGCAAAGTGTTTTCTATTATTCTTTATCCTATAATAAAAACTATGTTGATACAAAATGATTTGGGTAAATGAAGATGTAAGTGGGTGACATTATTATAGGAGTTTTGACTTAGAGATCTATCCCACAAGGATCATGAGTTGACAAGGTTTGATTAAGGCAATTGCTGAAATTGATTCCCAAATTATTTGGAATAGTATATAATGCGATCTATTACTAATAATGAGTGGTTTGCTAATTTAGTTTATTATTTGCTGGATAATAGGTGTTCCTACATTCCAAATTCAACACAAAAAGACTTTACACCTTAAGAGAAACATCTTTGTGATAAAATTAGGAATTTTATATAGGGGAAATCATGAGGTGCATGCTTGAGTTGTTTGCAGTTGCACAAAGTTGAGGCACCCTAAGAAGGATTTTCACGAGAAGTTTGGTACAAGACATGGTTCAAGTGTTTGTATAGTGCATCAGATACTGAGATCCAAAGTATAAACAAATTTGCCATATTATAAGTGTTTCTTCTAGATTGTCTTTCTATGCCTTCAAAGTTACTATAATCCATTTTTTCTATTAACGTTTCTTATATGTTCAAGTTTATATTTTGGGTTGTCTATGACAATCTCTTGAACCTTGATCGTTATGTGCTAGATCAATGTTTGGGAAGCAAACTTGCAACAATGCATTAGCCTTTACATGTGGATCAATACATTTTGGTTTATCCATACCAATTTTTTTTTGTATGATTGATCAATTTTCTTATAGTTTCTTCTTTACCTAGCCTTATGAGAAGTCATGAATACTTTGAAACAGAGGTAGTAGTTTCAAAAATCCCCTTTAGCTTTATCTTTGCAATCAACGATAAGCTAAAGAGTTCAATGGTGATGCAACAAATAACATTGTCACAATTGTCATAATTGTCATACCAATAAATTGTATACCAGTTTCTACGAATAAATAGAGTGAGCTTGAATTAGTTGGGAGTTTGAATGCATCTCCATAGACCAATTTCCATCTATTTCTTAACTGATTATACTTTGAGATGTCTTGGTATAGTGTTCTTACCATAATCATTGCCACCATACCAGAAAGGAACAACACAATCATTAATGAATCGATTATAGAAAACTAGTGGATTTGATCATTTGTCATTGAGAAGATATGCATTCCAAAGAGAAGCCCATCGATATTACTTTCTACAAATGATACGTCGTAAGTTGATATGAATTTCTTGTGGAGCATGAGTAGGTAAAACAAGATATTTGGTGTTTGGATTGCATATTGTCAGATGAGGTTTCCATTCATCCTAAGGTTGTTTATATTCATGTTTGACAATTGAATGGAATAACTCTGAATCGAAAAATCCGAATAGCATAAATATTAGCATCACTTCATTTAATGGAATCCACCTATTCACTGTTATTGGTCGAAGTTAAAATTAACTGTCAAGCCACAATCTAATCAGCCACAAGAGACTTGATGTGGGTTAACAGTTTTAGAAATATATCATATTTAGTCAAACACCAATTATGATAGTCAACAATAACAAATAAGAGTTCTTTTTCTGTTATGCATAATGGTATAATCCATCAATGAACTCATGCTATAGGTCTCCTGTATGTACTTCAGTTGTGAAAAATATGGCAAGCCCATTGTGTATAAAACATCAATTTAGATTGGAATTATTGGAGTCTATGAAAGGATATTTAGCAAGGTCGCAATTGTATTTCCATAAATTCATTTTTTGCATATCCTACAATCATTTTATCTTTGAAGATGACCTCTCTTTGAAGCATCACTTGCCTTGTCTTGAATCATAATATTTGACAAAAATCCCCATTCCATTACACTTCGATGAATATTCAAATGTATTCTAAGTTGTAGGTAGGAATGATGTGGGCAAAGGTTGTCAAATTTGGCTTTGCACCTTCCACTTACATTTTCTTGAAAATTTCTAAATCCTTTTAAATAAATCTATTTTGTGTGGATCCTACAATCATTGTATTCCCAAAGAATGTTCTATCAAATAGTTCCCACATTTTGTATTCATGTCAAGATTTAGCCGCCTTGTCACACGTCTTTTCCATATGCTCAATCCATTAGATGAGATCTTGTTGAGCAGCTTCATCAATGCCCTTCCATCAAAGATAACATTTTTCTTGAAAGCAAGCCATGAAACAAAATTACCAATTGCACAAGAAACAACTATTGAGATTGAGGACAACGTGATCACATCTGAAAAGATGAAGAATGATGCCATCAAACTGCTTGTTCAATCATCTGCAGATCCATTGCTACAAAAGGTAGCCAATGAGGTGACTCCTCAAAAGACAGTCGCCTAGTCAAGGGCAACAAGCACTTCCCACACCACCACCATATCAACCTCAATAGCCGTACCGGCCAAAGAGGAACAACTTTCAGCTGTTAGCAACTACAAGCCAAGATTTCTAGGACCTCCACCAAGACAAGTAGAGGCTAAAATATCTAATGTGTTTTTCTCTTTCCATGAGACTGATGCACATAGTGGTTCCTCATGTCCTAAGAATTTGAGAATGAACCAAATCATGGGATATATTGAGGCTGCACCAAGTTTGAGTTTTGTACCTTCACTAGGTTCAAATGTTGTCTTACCACAAATGGAAAACTTTGATGGCGACTCCGCCATGGGATACTTTGATAGTGAACCCGCCAATCAAGAAGAAGAAGAACAATACCGTCAGTATCCTCTTGTGGTGAATCATGAAAATGTTTCATCGCCTATGTTTACACGTGCTCAACACTTCAAGGCACAAAAATAGGAAGAAGAAAGACATAAATCAAATGAAAAGGGAAAAGAAGTGCCTTCCACTTCTAATCCCAAGTTTTCACATGAGAACACCACGCCAATTGCTCAAGATCCGTCTTCAACAAATTTTCATATCGCAGCTTCCATGATGAAGATGAAGGTACAAATATCACAACTGGAGTATCTTTAGGACCATCTAGAACAATTGGATCAGATTCTCAAGGTCATAAAGAAGCAAGCTGTAATCCAACCCACATTACTTGAGTCATCCATACCATTGGAAGAAAAGCCAAAGCCTTTCTATAAATCACTATATATAGGAGGATCAAGCTCAACAATTGCATAATAGACTTAGGAGATTTTGACAATGTCATGTCCTAACAAATCATGAAAGCATTGGGAATCTCATGCACCAAGACTCACGACAAGTGTTATTCACTTGAATCAACGCTGGTGCCATTGGTTGGCCAACTAAAAGACGCTCAAGTAAGGCTGGCATTTTGTCTGGAGAAGAAAATCATGATGACCATCCTAGTAGCTGATATTCCAACCAATTATTGGATGCTACTGAGTAGAAGCTTCTGCAAGGATCTCAGAGGAGAGATTCAGTTGGATTGGTCATTTGCGATGATCCCATTGAAGAAAGGTAGTTTCAAGTTGGAGCTAGAGGAAAAATCAAGATTTACAGTGGTGAAATCCTAGGACCCCCAAGCATAAGTGTTGTATCAAGACACGGGTCCCAACACATATGCTATGTTGTTCGAAGTAATTGAAGAAAGGAAAAAGGTTGCATATTCCACAAGCACATCAAAAGAAGATTCAAAGATGTGGACAATGCAATTTGACGGAAGTTGTTGGACAATATGCTCAGGAGTAGGAGTTGTCATCACTTTTCCTGAAGGTGTTTTATATCCATTTGCTTATTGCTTGCAGTTTGAAAATACAAACAACACAGTGGAATATGAGGTGTTCATACTAGGTCTCAAAAAAACAA